>JARACY010003907.1:0-29937 GCA_029255725.1 Scrobipalpa atriplicella | reverse complement strand
AGCACACATGTCGTAATGTTTCCGTTACGTGATTGTTACCGCAACATTCTTCATGTACGGTCAGCACGCGAGCTATTGCACTTTCCCTTTTGGTAATACCCCTGACATTGTGGTCAATACATAACTGACTTCGACCCATTTTACTACTTCCTGTGTCATTTGGTTCTTCGAGTGGATTATTTCATGACCTGGTCGCCTCTATCTGGGACCCGATTTATAATGAAACTGGCATCAACGTCTGACGTAGTTTGTGTAACGACCGCTATCAGATACAGAGTTTGGGATCGATGGCTTATCGCGCTCATCCGAAGTACTTCGGTAATAATTGCCTCCATTCTCGTGTCACTTTCATAGCAACCAGATTTTAGCAACAATTTAATTTTCTAGCAACCGATTAACTCAAGCTAGTTTGACTTTGTACTACTTATATTTCCTAATCACTTCATATCCGTTGTCAAACACTGAGTCGTTGGCAGCATATAACACTCCTTCGATACCATCGACGGTGATCGAACCGTTATTGGTCAGAGTCATGTATCTGAGAAATATAAACAATAAATAGTTTAATTTTGTCATAAAAGGGTGCACTGCCTCCGTGGTCTAGTGGTCTGAGCCATGGGCTTACGATCCGGAGGTCCTGGGTTCGATTCCCAGGGGGGGAACACAAAGTTGATTTTTGACAATTTATCACTTTGTGAGGTTTCCCGCCAGTTTGGTTAGGACATTGCAGGCTGAATCACCTGATTGTCCGAAAAGAAAAAAGGATTCCGCGCTTCGGAGGGCACGTTAAGCCGTCGGTCCCGGTCGCTGTCTTTGATAGTGGTCGTTACTGAAACCATGTCAGAGGCCTATAACTGTGCTACTAGGCGGTTTTGAAAACTCTGACACCAGGGTTTATCGGGTCGTTGTTCGACTCGGTTTGATTTCTGTTATGTTCATAGGTTTTTGATGGCTATTTTTTTTCTATTATTCATCAAAAACCGTGACCAGTTTCCAGAAGTTATCAACTGATATGGATATGATAACCGTAAGTAGCCTTCAAAGCCACATAAACCCCTCCCATGGATACACATTGCCCTTTATTCGTTATCAGGTAAATCTACGTCAACGTATTTTGATTGCATATACTTCCTACTACTCATATAATAACTACTTAGCATTCGGCGTAGTTTACTGGACATTATAACAAATGGACATTTATCACCGCTTGAGTAGTTTGTTATGAAAGATCTTCGATTCCTAAATATTTAAATTTAATTTTAATTAATTTTAATTTTATCTTCTAATATTAATTTTATTAATTTCGTTGACATTCTAAAAATATCAAATTCAAATTATTAAAATCTAATGTTGTTATGTTAATTTTATTCTATTTCTTTCTATGTGTTGTCTGGTTATTATTACTAACTCTAGCCTAATGTTTATGTTGTTACTAATTATTATGGGGCATTCAGTAGCCTGAAATAAAGACATTTTAATTTAATTTAAATACCGTGTATTAGGGCCCAAATTTTAAAGTGCAAAAATCTAAAAAAAACCATAATACTGCCTGATCTTCGAGTCCCAGAGCTCTCCAGTTGATCCCCTCACTTCCCCCCCACATTCGTCCCTATAGTTTGTCTTATTGGAGAAGTTCCATATCTGCACCATGCCTAACATATCGAAAATCTGACTGACTACCCTAGATTTGTCCCAACAGCTACCCCAGACAAACTCCAGATACAATCCTCGTTTTGTAGTGTACTTCGCCTCTTATATCTACTCTCGCGAAAAAACTTCTATACCGCGTTTTAGAACCGTCACTCACGTGCACAAATCAGACGAAAACACCTCCACTTCAGGCTGTCCGAGCTCCGGCGCCCAGAGTTCTCCAGTTGATCCCCTCACTTCCCCACACTCGTCTCTATAGTTCGTCCTATTCTTGAAGTTCCACTTCTGCACCATGCCCAGCATGTCGAAGTCTTTCGCTCCGGTGTTCATGTTGAAGTTGCCGTCGTAGGTCATCGAGTTGTTGCGCTGGAAAATAGAAAATTATTGTGAATTTCTGGTTGTTTCAAATGATTTCCGTTATTTTTAATTTTCGAATAAAATACATCTCATACAAGCCCGGATGGTGTAGTGGATAGGGCCGCGGCCTTCTGTGCAGGAGGTCATGGTTCGAATCAACAATGTATTTTTCGGTTTTCGAATTTCATATGTATTATTCGGCGCTTTTACGGTGAAGGAAAACATACACACACCTACGAAGAAATTCAAAGGTTGTGTGTAACCTAATCTAGGATTGGATCTGGTTTCCCTTCTGGGTTGCGGAGGTCAGATGGCAGTCGCTCTGTGTAAAACCAGTACCCTCGTTCAATCACCTAGATTAGGTAGCCGACCCCGAGAGATACGGGAGAAAAGGCTAGGAAAATGATGATGAATAAATATATCTCATGTAAAGTGGAAATTTGCTCGTTAAAATGTTTTATCATGAATTTATATTTTTAAAAGATTAACGTTCTCACACGTATCAAGACTTAATTAGTTGGTAATAATGATAAAAAATAAAAAATTGTGTGGTAACAGATTATTCTATTCTTAGTTTTGTGTTGGATATGAAGTGATTAGGAAATATAAGTAGTACAAAGTCAAACTAGCTTGAGTTAATCGGTTGCTAGAAAATTAAATTGTTGCTAAATCTGGTTGCTATGAAAGTGACACGAGAATGGAGGCAATTATTACCGAAGTACTTCGTGAGAGCGCGATAAGCCATCGATCCCAAACTCTGTATCTGATAGCGGTCGTTACACAAACTACGTCAGACGTTGATGCCAGTTTCATTATAAATCGGGTCCCAGATAGAGGCGACCAGGTCATGAAATAATCCACTCGAAGAACCAAATGACACAGGAAGTAGTAAATGGGTCGAAGTCAGTTATGTATTGACCACAATGTCAGGGGTATACCAAAAGGGAAAGTGCAATAGCTCGCGTGCTGACCGTACATGAAGAATGTTGCGGTAACAATCACGTAACGGAAACATTACGACATGTGTGCTACTGCCGACCGTACGATTGAGCTCGAGTGTTATAAGGCGAATCAAGCGTAAATATTAAATATACGAAATAAGATCTGTGCTGTGCGAGTACCTAGTTGGTAGGTAGTTAGTTAGTATACGATATTTGAGCAATAAAAAAATATAAAAGTGAGAATTTGAACTTGTGACCTTCGGAATGTCGTTCCATCGCTCTGCCAATTTAGCTACTAAACTAGCAATAAGTGCAAAAATCCTCAAAAATATGTAAAAAAATACAAACGCAAAAAAAGCAATTTAACAAACTTGGCTTTCTGGCACCTGCAAGACGATAAGTATGGGTTAATGCTATTCTGACCTACTAGTACACTGCATTAATAATTATTTTGCCAAGAAATCTTCCGATTTCACATGAACATGGCTCATAAATAAATGATTCGTGATGATTGTATCATATAGGCAATAATTTATATAAGGAATTCTTAGTTCCAGTGAATTAGATATGAAGGAAATCTAGAAGCGTTTTACCTTAGATATAGCGATTTACGTTTAAAGTTCTATTTAAATTGGAAGTGAATTATCTTAACGATACATTGGTACCGATTCTGTTGGAAAGCCAACTTAACTAATTTAAGTTTAGTGCTGTCACTTTCTAAACTTTAAATAAAATAGAGACAGAAATACAACAGCTGATTATAAACCTGTCAAACCTGGGTACCATTGTTTTTGCATAGGTACAGTAAGTGTAAAGAGAGAAAAATCTGTGGGGATGAATACAGATGGATATTATACTAAAAGTGAGATGATTCCATCAATTAGATACATCCACAATCAAGCCTGTGATGCCGCTTGGAGAGAATCCCATACCATCCATCCTCTATCAACATGATTTGGAAATGACTTGCGCTTACAGCCACTGCGACCTGTGAAGATTTATTGTAGCTAACCCTCTATCAACATACATAGATAGAGTTTATATTCGCACATCAAGTATTCCCATGGATGTCTGTTTTTCCAAGGCCGCAAATTATCGTTGGTCTCGGTCATGTAACTCAATTTTCTCCAGTCAAATCAAACAATACTACGATGCAGTAATCATCTCAATGTCACTGCGCAATATGGGCTGAATTGTTGCAATATATGCTTTATTTTTAGCCGCTACAGCGAAACTAAGAAGTAATTTTAACGGGATTACGATTTGCATAACGCGCCTTCTTTCTAGTTTAAGAAGCGATTTAAAAAAGAGTATAAATTATGTCCCAGCTGCACCTTTTTCGTTTTTGAACACTGTAAAGGCCAGTAAATGGTCGAGATGGTCTAGAAGATTTCAGGGTTTTACAATTAGAATGGACTGACAACCCGTCACTAAATAAAGTCAAATATAGTACTATAATCAGAAATACTTCTTTAATAAGTCAGACGCAGCGAAGGCTACTTACGGTTATCATATCCATATCAGTTGATAACTTCTGGAAACTGGTCACGGTTTTTGATGAATAATAGAAAAAAAATAGCCATCAAAAACCTATGAACATAACAGAAATCAAACCGAGTCGAACAACGACCCGATAAACCCTGGTGTCAGAGTTTTCAAACCGCCTAGTAGCACAGTTATAGGCCTCTGACATGGTTTCAGTAACGACCACTATCAAAGACAGCGACCGGGACCGACGGCTTTAACGTGCCCTCCGAAGCGCGGGAATCCTTTTTCTTTTCGGACAATCAGGTGATTCAGCCTGCAATGTCCTAACCAAACTGGCGGGAAACCTCACAAAGTGATAAATTGTCAAAAATCAACTTTGTGTTCCCCCCCTGGGAATCGAACCCAGGACCTCCGGATCGTAAGCCCATGGCTCAGACCACTAGACCACGGAGGCAGTGCACCCTTTTATGACAAAATTAAACTATTTATTGTTTATATTTCTCAGATACATGACTCTGACCAATAACGGTTCGATCACCGTCGATGGTATCGAAGGAGTGTTTATATGCTGCCAACGACTCAGTGTTTGACAACGGATATGAAGTGATTAGGAAATATAAGTAGTACAAAGTCAAACTAGCTTGAGTTAATCGGTTGCTAGAAAATTAAATTGTTGCTAAATCTGGTTGCTATGAAAGTGACACGAGAATGGAGGCAATTATTACCGAAGTACTTCGGAGAGCGCGATAAGCCATCGATCCCAAACTCTGTATCTGATAGCGGTCGTTACACAAACTACGTCAGACGTTGATGCCAGTTTTCATTATAAATCGGGTCCCAGATAGAGGCGACCAGGTCATGAAATAATCCACTCGAAGAACCAAATGACACAGGAAGTAGTAAATGGGTCGAAGTCAGTTATGTATTGACCACAATGTCAGGGGTATACCAAAAGGGAAAGTGCAATAGCTCGCGTGCTGACCGTACATGAAGAATGTTGCGGTAACAATCACGTAACGGAAACATTACGACATGTGTGCTACTGCCGACCGTACGATGAGCTCGAGTGTATAAGGCGAATCAAGCGTAAATATTAAATATACGAAATAAGATCTGTGCTGTGCGAGTACCTAGTTGGTAGGTAGTTAGTTAGTATACGATATTTGAGCAATAAAAAAAATATAAAAGTGAGAATTTGAACTTGTGACCTTCGGAATGTCGTTCCATCGCTCTGCCAATTTAGCTACTAAACTAGCAATAAGTGCAAAAATCCTCAAAAAATGTAAAAAAATACAAACGCAAAAAAAGCAATTTAACAAACTTGGCTTTCTGGCACCTGCAAGACGATAAGTATGGGTTAATGCTATTCTGACCTACTAGTACACTGCATTAATAATTATTTTGCCAAGAAATCTTCCGATTTCACATGAACATGGCTCATAAATAAATGATTCGTGATGATTGTATCATATAGGCAATAATTATATAAGGAATTCTTAGTTCCAGTGAATTAGATATGAAGGAAATCTAGAAGCGTTTTACCTTAGATATAGCGATTTACGTTTAAAGTTCTATTTAAATTGGAAGTGAATTATCTTAACGATACATTGGTACCGATTCTGTTGGAAAGCCAACTTAACTAATTTAAGTTTAGTGCTGTCACTTTCTAAACTTTAAATAAAATAGAGACAGAAATACAACAGCTGATTATAAACCTGTCAAACCTGGTACCATTGTTTTTGCATAGGTACAGTAAGTGTAAAGAGAGAAAAATCTGTGGGGATGAATACAGATGGATATTATACTAAAAGTGAGATGATTCCATCAATTAGATACATCCACAATCAAGCCTGTGATGCCGCTTGGAGAGAATCCCATACCATCCATCCTCTATCAACATGATTTGGAAATGACTTGCGCTTACAGCCACTGCGACCTGTGAAGATTTATTGTAGCTAACCCTCTATCAACATACATAGATAGAGTTTATATTCGCACATCAAGTATTCCCATGGATGTCTGTTTTTCCAAGGCCGCAAATTATCGTTGGTCTCGGTCATGTAACTCAATTTTCTCCAGTCAAATCAAACAATACTACGATGCAGTAATCATCTCAATGTCACTGCGCAATATGGGCTGAATTGTTGCAATATATGCTTTATTTTTAGCCGCTACAGCGAAACTAAGAAGTAATTTTAACGGGATTACGATTTGCATAACGCGCCTTCTTTCTAGTTTAAGAAGCGATTTAAAAAGAGTATAAATTATGTCCCAGCTGCACCTTTTTCGTTTTGAACACTGTAAAGGCCAGTAAATGGTCGAGATGGTCTAGAAGATTTCAGGGTTTTACAATTAGAATGGACTGACAACCCGTCACTAAATAAAGTCAAATATAGTACTATAATCAGAAATACTTCTTTAATAAGTCAGACGCAGCGAAAGCGATAGTGCAGGTGTTATTCTCATGAGGAAAGCAGCTTTGATTTATACCTTAGCTACATCGATAGAATTATACTACGAGTACGGTCTTTTGTCTAAGGAAACAAGGTCTTCTAAAGTCGTAGACTTTGCTATCTTCGTTATCGTGCAGACAAATGATAAAATTGGCGGACATCCTGCATGGAAGACGCCATTAATAAACAACACTTTGAACAGTCACCAGCATTGACTCATTCAAGTGGTCCTAATCGTTCATCTGCTGTCTGAAAAACACAGATTTTGCAAAAAATTTGCATACTTTAGTTTTGTATGCGTGAAAATAGCTTATTCTTACGGGAAAACTATGAGTGATTGAATTGATGTATGATGCGGAAAACTTATAAAATATTTACGATACACTTTCATCGCAACTCTTCGATGATAACTGAAAATATCACATATCGTAATACTATTAAGTTCTAAGATTGCATGTAAGATTGTGCAATTTCTAATCATTCGCCGATAGACGATGATTACTCTAAAATTACTTGTTTATGTATACCTATATTACATAGAAACTGTATGTATCGCGTAATATGATGTATGGTACGTATAGATTGGATCTTGTGGTTTCCGAGTCTAAATTATTATACTGAGATAAATATGATCAATGATTATACAAGTCCAGCAAGAATTTTAAAATCATTGAACAATATTAAATTTTGTTGTGTTGTATTTACGATGAGATATGTCTTTGAAACATTTCAAATTATCTTGAAACTTTATGAGCGAATGTATTCAATTTCAAATTCGATCATATATCACTCATAAACATAACAGAATTCTTTGGAAATGTTTGAAGCAGTTTGCAATCATAGATATATGCACTTCATAAATATGACCAGTTTTGTGTAACATTTAATTTCAAAGACTCTACATATACGATAGTTTCTTCATCTTTTGCTATGCTAATCTAACAAATGAGTAGATTTTACTTCAAGCCACAAGTAAACGGTAAATTATGATAATTTCAGGTCTTGCATAGGTCGTGTTAAGTGAACTGTATGACTTAACCTAGATAAGACAATAGGATGTCAATATACCAGACGTCCTTGCGTCAAAGATAAAGCGGTCTTTTGGTACCTTTTGCGTTTTGAACTAACATTTTTATTGTAGCTTTCACGAATAAAAAAAAGGTTCTGGTAGCAAAGGTAATTTTTCTCAAAAAACGCATCAGAAAATTAAAATCCACTCTACAAGTTTTGAGCTATGGCTAACGACCCCTATTAATGAATTTGATTGTAATTTTTTTTTTTTCTTAAGTTAAGGGCTAATATATATTTTTTTTGCTTTGAAATCCGATGCTTGTGAGGAATATTAAACATGTACATGATATCTCATACTGTATTTAGTTTAAACATGGTATTCCTTGAAACATATCATATTTGGGGTGACACACTACGATGACACACACTTCATTGTTTACATCTTAACGATGTACCTATATTTAAGTATACTAATTACATATTATAATTTATAATTTATGCAAAATATTTTTGAAATGGGTAATGTGCAAAGTATAATAACCTATTCATAACAAAGCCCAGGGGGGCAGCTGCCCCCCCTGTCTCCCCTCGGTACGCCCATGATAAGGAAGGATAAACATTTCATTTTTGATAACGCACGAATACCGAAACCACTTATTATATCGCCAATAACTACCAAATTATAACCCGATAATGCTAATTAAGTCTCTACATATTCAATTTTTTAACTCGAAATAAAATTTTGCTTCGTCCATACAAAACTGCAGATCCCGGGGAGTTGTATGAAAAAGGCATTTTTTTTCTATGTAAAATGTTTGTGCTTTGGGAAAATTGTTTGGTATAATCAGTAGAACATGTGGTTTAAAGGACCGCAGTACCTTTTTTTACACCCTGTATAAAATAACACTTTGGAAAAGTAAACACTATAATTATTTTGAATACTAAGTCTAAGTGCATACGTACGTACCTACATACCTACTTATTTTAATGTTCAATAGATTCTCTTTTGTATCTTATTTATTCCAGAAGACATAGAGACAGTTTATGTGGCGAGCTCACCGGACTATAAATTATCCTCCAATCAGTTTTGGTAACATTATTTTTTAACTATACAACGTGTAACAGAAAGGGTATATGCATCGAGAAATGTGTGAATCTACCCATGATACTGAACAACTTTCCCTAAGGGACATAGGTCGAAATACGAAAAAAAAAATTTACTTCCCATACTAAATATCAATATACTAAATATCAGCTGATGCATTTTGTATGAAAGGTCACAATTTTTTTTTCTTTTTCGACCTATGTTTCTTAGGGAAAGTTGTTCAGTTTCATGGGTAGATTCACACATTTGTTCTATAATCTGTCACACGTTGTATAATCAACCATAGATAACATAGGCTTAGGCTAAACATAGGCATACGTAGAAAAACAAATCCCTTAAATGGTGACGCAAGCTTGCAAAATCTTTATCGCAAAGTTAACTCGCTTATCTTGAATACTTATTTACATAGTTCGAAGGGCGAAATCAATAGGCTAAATAATATGCTAATTTGAATAGGCTTATTACGTAATATTTTTTTGTATCGTTGTGTACTAAAGATATTAATAATTCAAAACAAGGAAAAAAATGCGGACAAAGAGACAGGGCGCAGAGAGCGACTTCGTTTTCTTTTCTTCGTTTCTTCGTTTTCTTGTACTGCGTGTGGATAATTTCAGAAAAATAATATAATACACATTAGTGTCTAAAAGTTTATCTTTTTAATAAAATAATTTATTTATTTTTAATAACAATAAAACCTACATACGATTATTTTCACGCTCTAGTTAGAATAATGAACTGACTTGTCATCACAGAGCCAAATGTGGAATCGAATTATCACTATGTTTGACCTAAGGGTAATGATGATTCACAATCATAAGTTAATAACATAAAGCTCAACATAAGGTGACAATGAGTAATAGTAGTTATCAAGTGTGTATAATAATAACATAACTACACAAAATATAAATATCGTAAATCGTAGTCAATTTCATCAAAATTTGAATGTATGTAAAGAGCGCCTACATACATACATAAAAGCACGCCTTTATCCCTAATGGGGTAGGCAGAGCGAAAACGACCTAAAGGTCGTTCCGCCACGTCTGACTAGTTTTAAGGGTTATTTATTACAGATGATTATGTATATTGCTATAGTGACGGTTTGTCAGCCCATCGCCTAAAATTGCAATACACTAAAACCCTCGAATCCCTTAGCTGGTTTCTACAGCATGCCCGGGAGGAGATGCAGCTGGCACATTCTATGTCTTTCTATCACTCCTAGTCCAGCATGGAAGTATGGAATAGCTTTCCGCAAACTGATCTTCTTCTGTCGTGTGGGTTTCGAGTCGATCGACCCGATGAACCCTACTGTCAGAGTTTTGAAACCGATAGGGGTTACCCACTCAGTCAACGAAACTAAACAACTTTCAGTAAGAAAAACCTGGGAATAAAAATAAAAATTGACATACCAAATAACAACCTCGGTTAGACAATTTTGTATGGAGAAGCCAAAATACAACCGGTATTTTTTTATTGTATGATTTTTTAAAGCTTAATATCAGCGGAAACCAACATCTTGTGTCAATAAACTGGTTGCAAAGTTCAACAGATATTCCGGCTTCAAGAGCAAAAAACTCATTAAATGGCACTGATGTAAAACTCCTTAATAATAATAAATGCAATTTTTTTAAAAACATCGTGAGGAAACCTGCACACACCTACGAAGAAATTCAAAGGTTGTGTGTAACCTAATTTAGGGTTGGGTCTGGTTTCCCTTCTGGGTTGCGGAGGTCAGATGGCAGTCGCTCTGTGTAAAAACCAGTACCCTCGTTCAATCCCCTAGATTAAGTAGCCGACCTCGTGAAATAATGGAAGAAGGCTAGGAAGATGATGAACATCGTGGTCCGGATGTTTACGTTTTTACGTATAGTACCTACTGCCAATTATTAATTTATCTGGTGAACTTTAGTCATGTGTCATTCATGAAGATGATTGTGATATGATGAACCATGAATAATTGTGCGCAGTAATACAAAATCTATCAGCAAGGCTGTTTTTAAATATCAGCAAAATTATGGTCACTAAAATAACTAACTGTCTGACTCACAATGTGCTTCTTAACATTATTAAGAAACATGTTGCATATTACGTAACATTTCAATATATTATTTTCTTATTTGTTTGATAATTAGTTGCGAAGTTAGTAAATTTTATGGGTGTCGTAAATTGCAAAAGGTAACGAAAATATTGAAAGGTATTGCTATTTTGTTAGTGAAAGTTTTATGTAAGTTATAAAATAAGCTTCCATGCTGGACTGGGAGTGATAGAAAAACATAGAATGTGCCAGCTGCATCTCCTCCCGGGCATGCTGTAAAAACCAGCTAAGGGATTCGAGGTGTATTGCAATTTTAGGCGATGGGCTGAAAACCTGTCACTACAGCAATATACACAATCATCTGTAACCCTCAAAACTTGTCAGACGTGGCGGAACGACCATTGTTTAGGTCGTTCTCGCTCTGCCTACCCCATTAGGGATAAAGGCGTGATTTTATGTATGTATGTATAAAATAACTAATAATAAATTGATGAATTCGGTAGGTAGGTACATCAAAAGACATAATTATTTAAGGTACAGTAAGGTTATTGATGAAAATTTACTGATGAAGATATCCATGAATTATATATGTTACGGCTAATACCCGAAGTGCGGCTACACCTAGTTTTAGCCGGTTAGAACTAGGTGTAGCCACTTACTCTTGGCTAAACCTAGTATTAGCCGATTGTTTTCGGCTAAAACTAGGTCTAGCCTTCATCATGCCGGCTACAACTAGGTCCAGCCATTCCTTGTTGGCTAAAACTAGGTCTATCCGATATCATTCCGGCTAGAACTAGGTCCAGCCATTCCCTGTTGGCTAAAACTAGGTCTAACCAATATCATTCCGGCTAGAACTAGGTCCAGACAATCCCTGTTGGATAAAACTTAGAGGCGTGTCCCGCCAAGCCTTCCGCCCCGCGTCACACTCATGACTCACAGCATCTGCAGCAGCGGCGCGGGGTGGAGGGCATAGCGAGGCACGTGCCTCTGCAGGTTGTGAGCGCCAGGTGCTGCTGATCTACTGCAGGTCTACTAGCGAGTGTGACTCACAGCCTCTGAAGCAGCAGCGCGTGTCTTAGTTTTATCTAACAGGGATTAGCTGTACATAGTTGTAGCCGGCATGCTATCATAATAAAAAAAAACTCTCTACGTTTCTTTCTGGCGCTCACAACCTGCAGAGGTGCGTGCCCCGCTATGCCCTCCACCCGCGCCGCTGCTGCAGATGCTGTGAGTCTTGAGTGTGACGCGGGGCGGAAGGCTTGGCGGGACACGCATCTAAGTTTTATCCAACAGGGATTGTCTGGACCTAGTTCTAGCCGGAATGATATCGGATAGACCTAGTTTTATCCAACAGGGAATGGCTGGACCTAGTTCTAGCCGGAATGATATCGGATAGACCTAGTTTTAGCCAACAGGGAATGGCTGGACCTAGTTGTAGCCGGCATGATGAAGGCTAGACCTAGTTTTAGCCGAAAACAATCGGCTAATACTAGGTTTAGCCAAGAGTAAGTGGCTACACCTAGTTCTAACCGGCTAAAACTAGGTGTAGCCGCACTTCGGGTATTAGCCGTAACATATATATATATTTTTTTTTATTATCTGCACAAAATTTAAACCTTGGGAAATTCTTTTAATCTCCAAAAAGTCAAGGAATTCAAAATCGATCCTTCTAACAATTTTGTCATCATAATTTTTTTCCTTGAGATTCTCTAGAGTGTAAATAGATAATGATCCACTTGACCGATAAAATAATAAGCGATTATAAATTGCAACTTTGTTGCTAATTTTCTATTTAATATTTAATGAACTCGGATCCAGGAAGCTTCGTGTAAGACATCTCATCTATATTATTTCATTTCCTATTTATTTGTTCTTATGAGCCAAATCGGCAACTTCAGCTTAAACTAACTTACGCTATCTTGAAAAATTTGCCATATATACCACAAGCAGTTGAATACCATAGTTACTATTATAGTGATAAAATCATAAGAATAACCGTATGCACTGTGTCATGTTGAAAGTGTTGCATGTTAGGATGCCTAGCAGGCAAGAGTGTGTTTCAATACAAAAGCCGTAGGTGTGACAACATTGTAACAGTTGTTACATGCAACTCAGATATTAAACACCTGATTAACGATTAATATAGTTCTTTTGCGTATATAATTGTTTTACATTTTATAAATAGTTGGAGACGCCCTTCCAAAATATTTGTAAACGTTTGCTGTGCAGCACATAAATATCGGTAAAATTCAAAAATGTTAATAACAGTTACTACTTCCATACTGGACTGGGAGCGATAGAAAAACATAGAATGTGCCAGCTGCATCTCCTCCCGGGGGTATGCTGTAAAAACCAGCTAAGGGATTCGAGGGTTTTAGTATATTGTAATTTAGGCGATGGGCTGACGACCTGTCACTACAGCAATATACAGATCTATCTTAAGGCGAGGTATTTCAACAAACGCCGCATTTTCAAGATTGGAAAACGATAGGAAACTTAAAAATATTGAGATCTAAATTCTGAAAAAAATATATGTGTTAGTTAAGGATCTAGCACAGGTGCAATCGCTTTCAGTTACATGATATCATGAACTTAACTCAATAGAAAAAAATCCTAAAGACACCTCTGCTTTGAATTTAGTTTTTGTACCATGTCCAAACTATTACGAAATTACAATTTATTTTTACACTGACTAAAAGCCTAAACATATATCTAGGTGCATTCGCTGAATTTTACTTGATTAAATGAAGTCCATATTTACCATGTTCCAATATGTACCAAAATCGCGAACGCGGTGGCTCGGCTAGCCCAATCAGTCGCGCCCTGGCGCTTACGGACGACGGACCTGTGACAGTTTTTCTCGCAAAATTTCTTGGACCAATTTTTAAGTTTTAGATAAACTAATTGTATGTTTGTTGTTCATTATGGCTAACAAGCTATGCAAGGTTAGACCAAAAAGTCAGCTAAAGACATAAGAAAAATGAGTCAGAAGAATGCGCTCCAAAGATTTGAGAAAAAGTAAATAAATATTTTATTTCTAATGTAATTTAGGACTTTTTATCATATTTAAATTTTTCGAAATGATTATTATTTCTTTATTCATCAAATGAATACGTAAATTAGAAATTAAATATAATATTTGTTAAAACTAAGCGAAATGTTCAACGATCATAGTGCCACAGTATAATCATATCAGTATATTTACCAGTGACAAGGGTGACATTTTGATATCTATATTATGAACACTTCGCCACTGCTGCCACCTGCATAGGTACTGCCTATCAGTGGCGAAGGGTGATATTTTGAAAGGAGGGTATCAGAAATTGACTTATGTATACCTGCTAGGGAAACTACTGAGATCGCTAAGAACAATCTTCTATTACTTATATTTTGTGTGTGTGTGGGTGTGTGTATGTTTGAACAAGTGGAAGACTTTCAATGAAAACTTAAATCGATTCTATTATTTAATATTTGAAATCAAATAACGTTCTTCTTCTTCTTCTGTCGTGTGGATTTCGAGTCAATCGACCCAATAATATTAACTATATAAAACCTCGGTGGATATCTTCTTCGGAGCTTCTTCGACTCCCTGGACTCTCCACGCGGCCTGCAGTTACAGGCCGGTCCCTTGGTCTGTTAGCCACCCTCCGCGGTCAAGCTCACCGGGTAAGACCCAATTTGGAGAGGCCCAGTGAGCGACCAGCAAACAGGTGGCTAGGCTAGTAGTTTTCTTTTAGGACTAAGTATCTTGCTCTTGGCAGGCCTCTGGTAGATTTTCCTCTAATCCTCTTTGCAGGGTCTGAGGGTCCTCGTCTTTGGGGGCGTGCGTGGTAGGGAGTGATGATCCTGAGGTGCTCAAAGGATGATTTTCCTGCTCTGTCGAACATGTTCTTGGTTCCATGATTCGACGTTCTCCCACTCTAGATCGCGATGTATGACGTCGTTCCTCATGTATCTTGCAGCCTTTATCGCTGTTCTGAGGGTTGGGTTCTCTTGAGCTCTGATTGTCTTCTTTGGGGAGTTGCTGGTTAGGGCGTACCAGGCGGGTGACGCGTACGTATGTCTTGTAAATGTTGAGCTTTGTCCTGGTGGGTAGTTTGCTGTCCAAGAGGGATCTTAATTTGGCTCTCGCTGCCCTGTCACATACTTCACGTGCTTAGCCATTGTGAGATTGCGATCAATGATGACTCCTTCGTACTTGACCGAGCTTGTTCATTTTATTCTTCGCCTTAAAAGCGTAGTGGCGGTGGTAGATCATATCGTCCGGTGATGAGGGCTTGCGTTTTTTCCACATTGGCTTTGAGTCATTTTCCATTCAGGGAGTGCGTCAAGAGTTGGTTGCATCTTTTTGGCTGCGTGGTTGGGTTTGTACGAGGCTGGTATGAATGCTGCGATCCGCAAAGTACTAATTGGACGTCTCCCACTCAAGAGTTGTCAAGGGATGTCATCTGTATTTATGGAATAGATATAACACGTTAGAGACAAGCAACTTCCTTGGGCGACTCCCGCTTGGATGGGATATTTTGAGGATTTAGCCCCATCGACTGCCACGTGGAAACGCCTGCTTCGTAGGAATAACTCGATGGTCTTGACGTTCTTCTGGGTGTTGGGGTCTTAGACAGTTTGTAGACGAGGCCTTCGTGCCACACCCTGTCGAAGGTCTTCTCCATGTCGATCATCACGGCCACCAAGTTCTTTCTTGTTCATGCGTACGGCCATGTCGTGGATGACTCTAGCAACTGTTTCCGCGCCAGAATCGATTAAAGTTCCTTATCATGCAAGGATTTTCTGTATGGGGAGCTTTAATTGGCCCTGGCGCGGAAAGAGTTGCTCATAGCATAACACCACAATAATAATGCAACACAGGCATAAGAACAATAGACCTATCTCTCCCTATAAGCAACGATTCACATGTCAGAGCCAATTAAAGCTCCCCATACAGAAAATCCTTGCATGATAAGGAACTTTAATCGATTCTGGCGCGGAAACAGTTGCTGGTAGGGGAAATGATACAACAACAATAATAAAACAACACATAATAAAAAATAATAGTATTAACAGCCCCCACGAGCAACCGTTTCCACACCAGAGCCAAATCAAAATTCTTCATACAAAAGATCCTTGTATATCAGGCATCTTGAAAAATGGTGGAATCAGAAAACGAACCAAACATATCGGATCAATACGTCAACTACCTCCCACCTGCAAAATTTCAGCCTAATCGGAGCATTTTTTTTTCGGGCGCCATTTTGTATCCGCCATCTTGGATTTTCATGACCACAGGAAGTTGCCCTTTATTGGCCTCTATAATATTTCTTCGAGCACTTTCTACCTATCTTTCATCGTTAAGGATATATTCGACTTTTTGTTTTGTATGGCGGCCATCTTGATTTTCACAATTTTGGTTTTTTTTTAACAGCACGTGCTTGTGCCCAGGGTGTGCTCCAAAGTTAGTTCGAGGACCCTCCCGCTATCTATGATATCTGGAAATTGGGGTGTTTTTTCAAGATGGCTGGTCCTGGACCACCATTATTTTTGTTTTTTAAATAGAGTGACCCATAATTCGTAAGTATGCCAATTTAAAAAAAAACCGTTCGATTCCCGCGACAAAATTCAGAATGACTGGGTAATTATAATTATCCTACTACTAATTTTCGTATACTGTGTCGCCGGCCGGGGTCATGCGAGTTCACTGCCGGGCTGTGTGCGCGAAGTATGCCCCGCGCTGCTCGGACGCCGCAAAATACCTACTCTCGTGCGAATAGCAAGCCTTAAACAACCCTCAAAACATGTCAGACGTGGCGGGACGACCTTTGTTTGGGTCGTTGACGCTCTGCCTACCCTATTAGGGATAAAGGCGTGATTTTATGTATGTATGTATGTATGTAATAACAGTTTAGAAACGTTGAAATTATTCACTAATATTTCCATGATATTACGATACAGTTAGAAATATTTAACAACATCACCTTGCGAACACCTTAGATGAAGGGCGCCAAAGGTTTCCAAGTGAAATACGGCTTCAGAAACGACGGCTTCAGAAACCTTACAAACGAAAACCTTGTAAAGTAATTTCGTAACCAATTCGTTGCGTCGAATAATATATTAACTGATATTTATCAAAGGATACCCATATTAACTTTGATTCTTCTTCTAATCGAGTGAGTTTTTGAGTCGACGGACGACCCGATCAACCCTGGTGTCAGAGTTTTTTAACCGCGTATTAGTAACAGCCAAGTTTTTTTTAAAATTATGTATTATTTCATTACCTATGGGAAATTATAGGCACGTTTTCCACGGAAACAATCTAATCACAACGACAAACAACTATAAGATAAATGGATTCCAATGGTAAAAAGTCTGAAAAAAATATCACATGGGGAATTATAAAAAAGTGTGTGTGAAAGAAGTACTCACGTCATAGAACCAGCCGAATTTGTCGTACGGTATCCTAATGGGGAAGTTAGGGATGATTGATGCGATGTCCAACACTGGATCCTCAATACCTGAAATAAAACCATAATTTAGATATCATGCTGGACTGGAAGTGATAGAAAAAACATAAAATGTGCCTAGTGGCCCCGGGGCCCTCCAGGTCGGGGGCTTCCAAACCTGATTAGCACTTGTCAAAACTTGTCCAACTTTGGTAAAACAAGCTTTGTTTCGTTTAGGTCGTTGACGCTCTGCCTACCCCATAGGGATAAAGGCGTGAAACTAAGTATGTATGTATGTAATGTAGGTATAATTTTATGTATCAATGACTAGCTTTCCTCTACGCGGTTTTACCCACGGATTAATAAGTTTTCCCGTGGGAATGAGGTGTTTTCCCGATGTAAACTGTAGCCTATGTCCGTCTCCAAGTTACTATCTATCACCATGCCAAATTTCTTTAAAATCCGTTCAGCCGTTTAGGTGTGAAAGAGCAACAAACAGACAGACGGACAGAGTTATAATAACAAGTAGTAAGTAGTATGGTAAGTATAGTACAGATGTTGATATACCAATAAAGAAAGAAATAAATACCGTCGAACAGCCAGGTGGACACGTTTCTGGTGATGAACAGGTCATCATGCACGGTTCGAAGAAAGACGTCCACTGGTATCTTGAGGATGTTGCGTTGGTAGCGCATTATGTACGCCACTGTCTGTTTGGAGGACATAGGTTTGATTAATACAAAAAAAGAGCGTGTGTGCCGAGCACACGTGTCAGAAACTTCTTCTTTGACATTTTTGCGTCGCCGTGACGTTACGCGACCTTGAAATTGTACCCCTCAACGCGCCTAAAGAACTGAACACTTCAAAAAAATACAAGATCACATCTGTATCCTAAATCGGATGAAATCGACATTGTGTAGCGTAATCGGACAGCGTCGCATGATTACGCCACACATTGTCCGATTTCACCTGATTTCGGATAGATCGGACAGTTAGGTTCGGAAGGGGGCTTAGGTCCGTATTTATATTCAGCTCTCAAGAGTGACAGCAAGTTTGAGTTCGTATCAGAAATGTCACTTCAGTACAAAACGATCTGTCAAATCCATACTTAATATTGCTCTCACTCTTGAGATCGCTTTATAAATACGAGCCTTAATATCTCACTTACCGCAATAATGGGGTTGATAGAAGTGACTTGATCGGAGAGACTTCCATTGGACATGTCAGGCTGGAAGTGCCACTGCCGTTCGCTGTAGTATGTTATCGTGTTGTTGTGGTCATTCCATGTTATGTTTTTCTATTTGGACAAAAAACTCTGTTATAAAATTAATACTTTAAAATCCTTAATATATAATACTTTACTTTAGACTCTGATCAAGGCCGTCTAAGTCCGAATGGAGATACAAATAAACGAAGTCAATCGAGAGCCTGAAAGGCACTGACATTTTCTCGCTCTGACTTATTATGGAACAAAGCAAGCTTCTTAGCGCCTATCTTTTACAGTCTATGATGGCAGGACAGTTATGAAATTATAATTTAGTTACACATATAACAGACTGAAACTCGAATAAGTAAGTGCAATTCAGTCTATTTGTAAATGAAATGAAACAAAGTGCGTTGCATTGCATGTCTATGATTATCTGGCCGGAAGTTGCGCACGAGTGGCCGCGATAGAAAGCCCAACTTTTTTCCAAGGACACTTGGATAATATTTTGATTGGGGTTTATAAGTGTGCAAATTATCTGTAGTTTAGCGTATAATAGTCCTACTGGTTAATTCTCATTGGCCAATCTTATTTAGATCAATCATCCGGACAAGACTTGTTTTTAGCCCGAATATTGTGCAAAACACAACAGCACTGTCTACAGGCACTGTCTATTTTTTCAATCTCTAATTCCGATAGGACTAAGGAATTTATGGATAGGACAGTGCAACTACTCGGGATACTAGATAAGGTAGATAGTTTACAAGCAATAGTTACCACATAGCTACACTTGCGTCAGATATTCTCATTATCATCGGTCTCTCTCGGAGCCTAAAGATTTTCTAAGATTTATCATTTGATCTTGTTCATGCCAAATTTATCAATGGGCTCACTCTGGGGGCTATTTTACTTTCCAGAATTGCCTCGACTATCTTCGAAATAATCGCTAGGTAAATGATCGATCGAAATAATTAACATTGATAATGTAGAAAAAAACATAGTTTGCTACGATCACTAATACACGCCGCCATATAGTAGAGGTTAAGGATAAATAGTAACTATATCAGAGGACATAGGCGAATCCCAAAATTAGAAAGATCTGTATTTAAGGTACGTAGCCGCAACACAACCTAGAAAGGAAACCAGACCTAGTCTTAGATTAGGGTTTTGTCAGGGTTAGTGGCCAACAATTATTGTGACTAAATACATTAATTACATTTAATTTCTGCAAAATCCCTCGCACATTGCTGTCTTTCGTTACTTTTATCAGAAGCTGACACATTTATTTATATGTATTACATTGTGTAATAATAATGAGGTCAGCATTATTCATATTCGTAGTGATAATAGCCAAAGCTTCAATGAATACGTTTTGCGCGAATATCAACGTTACAGTGTCTTCTGTATCTTGGGCCCTTGATCCGGAGGTCGTGGGTTCTTTAAATAATCAAGTTTGAAAAGGAGCTTTGTCCCGAAAACTGAAAAGGGTTTCGTAGTCAACAAAACACGAAGTTTTTAAAATAAAAAAATGGCTTCCCCGTACAAATTGTCTGATCGAAGCGGTCATTTTGTATGGGGATGGGGAAGTCAATTTATTTTTTATCATTTCCTGATAATTAATCATTTTTGTAAAAAAAAAAAACGTTGACTGAGCCCTTTAGGACCACAAGAGCAAACTGAACTCTCATAAAAATGAACCCCTATCAGTTTGCGGGAAGTTGAACCTACACCCCGTTTATTTAGTAGAATGCACGAAACTAACAAAGTTCAAGTTCAAAATGCCAGCCACGACCTAAACATGTTTATTTTGATGGCTGCAATACAGATAGTCTTATTCTTATTAGATCTATTGGGCAAATAAAACCACTCCTTAGACACTGGGCGGTTTTTATTGCTATCTAATTAATTAGTATTTGTTTTTATATCTAGTCTAGGATCTGGACTAGTCTAGATCAGAGGTGACCGAGAGAAGGACGACACGATTCAGCTAGCTTGCGTAATATGCCAACTTTTTTGGTAGTTTATAAACTTCCGTTATTTAACTGCCTTCTTCGTGGTCTAGTGGTCGGAGCTTTTGGCTCCAGATCCATCGATTGCCACGTCAATTGCATTTGTCAATATATCTCTTTGTGAGACTGTCCCCAGTCTGGTTAGGATAATGCAGGCTAAACCTGATTGTCTAAATAAAATAAAGAAATAAGTGTATAACGTACAGACAAAAAGATTTTGTACTGCGGAGGGCACGTTAACCCGTCTGTGCCGATCGCTGTCTTTGTAGCTGACAGCTTAAAAATTCTGACGCCAAGGCAAGGTAAAGGCCAAGGATTATATATTCTGTGGCCAAGGTTCAACCGACAGATAAATACATATCTTTGGTTCATCCGGTCTCTCGCCGACTCGAAAACCTACTTGATAAGTAAGAAGTTATTTATTATGTGCTTCTGTCGTTCCCACCTCGACCGACGATTATTTAAAATATCATGCCCCGCGGTTTCACCCGCAGCTAAGAGTTTTCCCGTGGGATTGAGTTCCCGCGCTGTTCCTACCTTTAAAATTGACGGAATTTCAATACAAACTTCCATCCCCTATTTAACCCCCTTAGGGATGGAAAATACAAAAACGCTGAAACACGTGTTCATTATTTTTTAATCTTTAGCCCAAAAACAAAATTGGAAGATCCTGCCATCAAAATTGATGGAATTTCCATACAAACTTCCATCCCCTATTTAACCCTCTTAGGGGTGAAAAATACAAAAATGCTGAAACACGTATAAATTATTTTTTAATCATTAGCCTAAATACAAAATTTGAAGATCCTACCTTCAAAATTGACGAACTTTCATACAAACTTCAACCCCCCTTTTTACCCGTTTAGGGAGGGATAATCCGGAAATCCTTTCTTAGTGGGAGGTTACGTTATGAAAGGAACTTGCTCTCTAAGTTTGACGATTCTAGCTGTAGTAGTTTAGGCTCTGCGTTGATGAATCAGTCAGTCAGTCAGTCAGTCAGTCAGTAAGGACAAACGATTTTATAAGTTTAGATATCATGGTTCAGATCCATATCAAAACATGACCAGTAAAGGAAGCAACTATACATACCCTGACGTGTATCTCTCTATACACATACGGCCCCATCTGGACCACCTTGACATTAGTGCTCTTATTGGCTAGGATCTCGTCCACATTCGTGATGTTCCACATGAAAGCCTCCAGGTACATCGGGATAGGCACGTCTCGCCAGATTTCGAACGACATTGAGGACGGGGTTAGTGTCATCATCTGGAAGAACGAGAATAGTTAATATACGGGGTTTATATGCAGTAGGAAACCAAGAACATCAACTATAAACCAGTTGTCGAGGAAGCATAATAAATGTCAACTCGTCTTTCCATTTGCCGGCGACGGCACGGTTTCAATGTCGACTTTGCCAGGCTGGTGACATTCCAGTAAGTGAAAAAACGCTCTTTCACGACTAAGGCTATGTTTTACCCCAAAGAATGGGCAGTAGAGATAGTAAGATATAACATTCAGCAGTCAGCAGACGTAGAATAGGGCGACCTGAACCTAGGTAGGGTGATGTGTTCCTAAGACTGAGCTCAGTGGTATGCCATGTGAGAGGCTTATGTCCAGCAGTGAACTGACACTGGCTGATGATGATCAATTAACATAACAAACTTACTCTTCTCAACTGTGCAAAGAATAGCGGCGGCCAGTAAACCACAGCGATGGCTCCCATCACCACACCGAAGGCCCCGAAACCCATGAGGAGACAGCTTTTCTTATTGGAGGAAGTCGCCATCTTGGGATTTGCGTCGGTCTTCCCTGGGATTGGTTGCTTTTCTGTATGGGTTTTCAGAGTAATATCTTTAAAGGAAATTTTAACTGCACTTACACTAATAACAAAGATGGAAATGGAGATAAAAATCAAAACAACACCGAGACATGTAGGGTTTTGAATTTCAACGGTCTGCCTGGATTGTGAGGTCAAATTTTACTTACGTCAAATTTTTGGTCTCTAGAGGTATTTTCTTTAAATTCAAAGTAGCATTCCCCTTACGAAAATCAAGCTTACAGCTGATGGGATTTAAACAAGAGTTCAGATGAAATCAGTAACTGAACTACACTACACACATCGGCAAAATTAGTGGTATAAATAAGTTATTGTCAAATCTCGTTTTAATACAGGACACGAAGTACAAAGTCATGAATAATTTAACATCTCGCCAAATGATATTCAGATTGTTGGCGAATTTTCATTTTGTGTCTAAGTCATAATTCAGGAAATGGGCAGAAGCGCCCCCTAAGAAAAACTTAAGCCAAGCTTGGTTAATGCAGCAAGGTATTCCTCAATTAGGAAAGGCCCCTTTGCTGTGCAATGGACTTTATTTGTAGTAAAAAAAACTTAACAACCAGACAAATTCGCACAATCCATGTCAAAAGCATTCACTCTCACTCACAAAAATAATATAATTTTACCACTGTTCACATTTTGAGTAGATTCACTGCCACTTAGATCTTTTTCCACGTTTTCCAATGTTTTACTCGGTTTTTCTGTAGCCATGATAGCAACCGTTTACTATGATGGTCTACGATTAACTGTGATGGAAATATTTATACCTATGTCATTATCTGTGTGATACCACGAATTAAGCAGATATAGATTAGGGTGGCGACAGATAATGCAAATATTTTATTAAAATTGTTATCACGTTTATAATAGTATTTAAGCTGTAACATAATGTGTATCAATATATGTATAGGTCATTCTTAGACATAAAATAACAACAAAGACTGAAGAGCTTCATAATGTACTACGTTTTTTTTCCTTCTACAAAACTACGACTTCATTTAATTTAACTTATTAGATTAGCAGGAGGCTTTATTTCGGCGGATAACGTGATCCTTTTATCACTCGAAATAACAAGTAAAGTAAAAAAAAATAATTATAGTGTGTAATATTATATACTTCACTATTATTTTAATAAAACTAATAATTATTTCATGGGACAACTTATTTTCAAAACATTTGTTTTACAATGTTTTTAATGTTTTTTTTTTACTTAAAAACATGATTCATGTTATATTTTCTTATACATTTTAGGTAGCTGGTAATGGTAGTGTGTTGCAATTTTTGGTAATGTTATCATAATAATAGTTATCGTATAAACTCAATGAAGCTACTTTCAAAGACCATATTCATCATTCCCTTGTTGATAAGGGCAAGGGAATGATTATCAGCATAATTTGAAAGACCAATGAATAAAAAGAGTTATAGATAGCCAAACTATAGTAAATTGGCCAATGTACTATACCACACAATAATTTAAAAAATTACAACCAGGAAAAAAAAACAATCAAAGTGGCGGCGTGAACCACATGTTTTTTTTTTAATTAAGTGATTATGATAATACCTACACAACATTTGAACATACAAAAAATAAAAGATAGACTATGGGTAGAAGAACAAGAATATGCATAAAAATATTAATACAAACATTATGAATCAAAATCATTAAACTATTGTCTCAAAATTGCATGCACCATTTAACTGATGGTCTTAAGACCAGTTATTTTTTAATAATTCCTATTAATATTATTATTTACAAACATACATTATTTCTAACTAGTTTTAGTAGCTTTTACTTAAGTAGTTATAGTGAAAGATCTTTTACCTTTACAATAGGTACAATAGATATTTATTTAGAAATAGTTGTCTTGACATTCAAATTTTGTGAAATTTTGAATCCTCACTACAAAATATGTATATTTTTATTTATGTCTAAGTTGTATGTATTAATAGCAATCTTGTTCAACCATAAAATATTACTAGTTATTCTCAATAAAGTTGGTTTATTCTACTTCAAAAACCAAGTTTTATCAATATACTTTAAGTATATAAATAAAAATTTGAACTGCCATAATTTTAATGGTGACACCAATTTTGTCCCTCTGTGTAGTCTAAACTAACTTCATGTGGCATTAATACTACTCACAGTAATATTTGAACATACATATACTACACAAATGTAAGTACAAAGGTACCTAGTTAACAAACTTCACTTTGGTAACCTAAATAGCATAAAACTTGTATTTGATACCCAGAATCAGCCATAACAAGTTTGTATGAATGTACACAATCGCAACAGTTATCATGTAATTGAACTCTGTTCCCAATACATTAGCACACATTAGTCATTACGCTCGTAGCAAGATTTGAGAGTAAATAAAATAATGCATAATCATTATCAACAGAAGATTATTTTTTTCTCTTCCCAATGTTTATTTATAGCAAAGAAAATGTAGCCAACTACTGTATTATATTACTCACCAGCTTGGACGCTCACCAGTGATAAGAATACGAAGACTTTGTTTGTTTCGTTTGTTTACATCGTATTTTCCGTGTAAATATGCAATCTACTTTCAGAGATTAATTCTTACACAAAACACAAAAAGTTCTAAGAAACTTTATCACTGCACATATTATAATAATCGCACACTTGTTTAATACGTTCAGTTCATTAAATAATGTTATTTTAAAGAAATATAATGTAAAAATTATAACGAAAAACACTAACCACCCCTTCGAAATAAATACGCGAATTGAAATCAGCTGACTGATAGCTGTCACTGTCAGACAAGACAAGACAGAAGAGAGAAAATCAATTGCCAAGTTCAAACACAAAATTTCCTCGCACGTATAAAGGTTCCGGAGAAAATTCTTAGTTTTAAAATAGATGGCGTTGTGTGCGCCTAACATTTTGACAGGTCGTATCCAATTGGGTACTTGACTGGGTAGCTTAAAAAATTCAAAACGTTTATACTTAAAACTAATGGCTAAAAATATTGTGGATTTCATTCATCATTAAAAAAAAATGCACATTTAGATTTTAATAATCGAATTAAAAGTATATAAGTTATTGATTTGATTAGTCAATATTTACTAAAATGTGACGTCATAATTTACTATTTTCATACAAAAAAGCGTTTTATTTATTTATTTATTTATTTAACCATTTATTGTACACAGAAAGATACAAAGGACAAAATACATAGGAAACACAGACACAACAGGCACTGCTTATCTCTAAAAAGAAATTTCTTACAGCAGACCTACAGAAGTGAAATGGCAATAAACGATACGCGGATAAGACGTGCACAATATACCTACTTACTTAACAAAACATAAAATGGAACAAGTACAATCAGAATCTAAAGATAAAAACCAAAACTATTTCTAAGACTACAAAAGATATAAAATACCTACTTAAAATAAATAAATATATAGACCTAATAAATGCAACATATTACTTAAATAAATAAATATATACATAACTATTTATATTTCTATACATACATAAATACACTATAAATTATGGATCACTTAACAAGAGAAAGGTAATGTTCTTGACATTTCATAAAAAGTTGCTGATTTGACTAGTTGGAAAGTAGCCAATTAGAACCTGACAGTAAGTAATTTTTTTTCGTGCGTGCAGTCAGCGCAGCGTTCATCGAATTATAAGACGTTATCACGTCAAAAAACTTTGACCCGCTTATTCTTTACGACAAAGTCATTAATGGTTGTATTTTGTTCCGAAATATATTTTTTATATAAATAGCGTCGCCCTGCAAAAAACAGGAAGGTATAAAAAACCCTTTGTTTACCTTCAATTTAGGGTATTTTTAGTGAGGCAAACATTAATGCTGCCAGAATGGTACATTATTTTCTACCAAATAGAAAAAATGTGTCAATATCCAAAAAGACTCGATTCCATGCCAAAAGTTGAGTCCAGTCATTTAAAAAATATAATTGGCGAAAAATACACGTATAGGTTAGAAAGTTATTTCGATATTTTTTTCTTATTTTAGCGCATTTGGAGATAAGATACCTACGGGAAAATAATTGCCCTTGTTCCTTCTTGGCGTACTAAAGTAAGAAACATCAAAAATGGCTAGAAACGCAGAGAAAGCTATGACGACTCTGGCGCGTTGGCGCGCGGCGCAAGTGCAAGAAGCTGGTGGACAGCGGGAGCGGAGACCATACCTGGCCTCAGAGTGCAACAACCTCCAGCAGGCAGAGAAATGGCGGCTGCAGATTGTCAGAGAGATCGCGAAAAAGGTAGCCCAGATACAAAACGCTGGACTAGGAGAGTTCCGTATCAGAGACTTGAACGACGAGATTAACAAGTTAATGAGGGAGAAACGACACTGGGAAGTCCAAATCAAGTCCTTAGGCGGGCCTGACCATGCTCGTGTTGGCCCTAAGATGCTGGATCAAGATGGAAAGGAAGTGCCTGGTAATAGGGGTTACAAATACTTTGGAGCAGCTAAGGATTTGCCAGGGGTCCGCGAGTTATTCGAGCAGGAGCCCCCACCGCCGCCCCGACGCTCTAGAGCTGACCTCATGAGGGATGTGGATGCAGATTATTATGGTTATAGGGATGATGATGACGGCCTCTTAATACCATTGGAACAAGCCGCAGAAAAAGAGGCTATTGCAAAAGCCGTTGCAGAATGGAAGGCCAACAAAGAACAGAATAAGGACCAGGAAATACCTGAGGAGGAGAATATTTATCCAGAAGATCCTGATGATAAGAGAATAGAGGAAGATGAGGAGCCACAGACAATACCTCTGACATCACATGTAGCTGTGCCATCGCAGAAGGATATTGAAGAGGCACTTCTTAGAAGAAAGAAGCAGGAACTTTTGGAAAGATATGGATGCCTTGATGTCAAGATAGAACAGAGCTGACAGGGTAAATAAAAATGGTTCATGAACTTTTAATAATTTTAATTTGAAGACTGACCTGGTTGAGTACCCGTAAGTTTGACACACACAAAGCAACAAAGAACCTTTGTGACTGTTATGTATGGTGATTTTAAGAACAATTTTGTTAAAGCACTTCCATCTGCTGTGACTGAGCCTAAATCTTAGTAGGCCATGAGCAAGAATGTAAATCAAAACCCTATCTCTTGGGTTCCAAAACACCAGATCTCGGTTGGAAATCATAGGTGTGGCATAGCTTGTTTTAGGTGCAAAATGACCATGTTCTAATAAACTAAAACACCCTGTAGTTCCACAAAACCTCTAAATCTTAGTTCCAGGTATCCAATTTACAAAATCTTTAAATGCTGGAAAATCAATTGCATACTTTGGTAGATAACCTGGATATTCTGCACCTGTTGAGTTATAGTGCCACATACCTACTACAGTGAATTTCCTTTAGATAACTTCTTCTCTTTGTACTAATGTGTGTGTCAAGTAAGTAAAGTTGTTTCATTTTATCAATTTCAGTTTTTTTTAGTATGATAGAATTGAGTCTGTGTGTGTATTTGTATAATTTAAGATACATTGTACAGAATATTGTTAATAAATACAAATAAAACAAACCATTTGCCTACATATTTCTTTATTGAATAAATTACAAAACCGCATTTATGTAAATTATTCCTCCAATCAGGCAGTACAGTACATTTTTTAAATATACGCTATATTATAATAAACCTAAACAAAACGTAAATATATAAAACCAGTGCACCAATCTATTTCAGCATAATTTTCAGGAAAAGCATACTTTGGAATGGTCCACAAGCCTACAAAACGAAGACAAAAGCTAATATTTCCGAAATTAAATGGCCATATGCCTTAATAGATATCAATATACCTAATATTACTTTATTCCTATAAATATTATTGTTCGGTACTTCGGTAGGCGATTGGAATAGGTATTTTCATGACACAAATACAAGTTATCTACTATGTTCCAGGATATATTATTACTGTAGGGAAATCATTTGCATTGAACACATTCTATTTTTCTGCAGAGATTTACGGTAAAACTATTTTGAATGCAAGATCTAGCAACAACTGCAGAAAGTTCCTCTGATCCGATAACTCATACATAAATCGACATTCGATTTTCAAATTGTGACGAAACAAAACAAACGTGGCCAGGTGCAAAACGATCCTACCAAAATGGTAGTTTTTCACTAGTGGATGGCGATGAGGCCGGACTCGAGCAGCTTCTGTATCTTGGCGGCGATCTCGGGGTTCTTGAGGTGGTCCTGCAGCGCGTGCGGGTCCTGCTGCATCTGCTCCAGGATGCAGCGCATGGCGGGGTCGCGCAGGATCTGCTGCACCTCCGGGTCCGCCATCGCGCGCTTGCGCACCTGGGAACGAGACCGAGGAAATAAGTAAGCGGATGGAAGTAGTTGATTGATTGATATGAACAACTATGCAAAAAGGGCAATGTGCAATGTCAACTTCGATGGCTTGGTGGTGATCCCTGCCCCCAGGCTCTTTGCTGAAGCTTACCACTTCTTGTGGTATCCATCAGCCAGACTTATCCTGCCTGAAACAGGCCTGTGATACTTTTGTCCAGTATGTACATAGTAAGTAGGTTAATAATGTGGATTGGGGAGGCCTATGCTAAGCTGTGGACTGAAATGATGATCCTGAAGTAATAATGAGCTTACCTCCTCAGGGTTGGAGTTGAGTTGCGTGGAGCAGGCGCGGTACCCGTCCAGCGCCTCTGCGTTGCTGGGGTCCAGCTCAAGGGCCTTCTGATATGCAGACAGAGCCTTCGAATGCTGCTGCATACCCTGGAATAAACAACAGAATATTATAATTTTCCTGTATTTAAACATTGCATAATTGCATTAGTTTGAGCCATGGGCTCTAGATTCGAAGGTCGTACGTTCGATTTCTACGGGCGTAACTCTGACACCAGAGTTCAATAGATTATCCAAGGAGTCGATAACCCACTTGATACGAAAGTAAAAGAATATTCGAAAGTGGAAGTGAACACTGTTTATCGTTCACAACTGTCGCGCTCCAGCAGCGCACATGTGTGCATGAGTGCATAACTATCGGTTTACTATGGCGAACTCACGCACACTAAGGCAATGTGCGAGTAGATGCTTTTACCTGCACACACAAATGCGGCAAAGCGTCAACAACAACAAATATCGAAAAAAGTCCAATAATTTTACCTGCAGAATCTTCCCCTTGCGGATCCATCCCTTGATAAACTTGGGGTCCAGCTTGCAGCACTGGTCACAGTCTCTCAGTCCAAGGTCGAAGGCAGCAAGCTTGGTGTAGCAGGCGGCTCTGTTCGAGTAAAGCTTGGGGTCGTCCGGGTTGCGCTTGATGGCCTCTGAGTAGTGTTTCACTGCGTTACTGTAGTCGCCTGCGGGATTGCATTAAGATTAAATACTTTCAAACATATTTTCCAACTAAACTAGCTTTCTACTTTTATTTATGTGC
>JARACY010003906.1:0-29956 GCA_029255725.1 Scrobipalpa atriplicella | reverse complement strand
ACCGTAGTAATCATGGTCAAACATGAAGAGTGAGATATTATAAATTCGCCACGTTCAGGATTTGAACCTGCGACCTTCAGAATGCCGTTCCATGGGACACACTAAATTCCAAAAGTCGCAGACTCAAATCCTGCCCGACGCCCGTGGCGAATTTGTAATTTCTCACTTTTAATATGTATTTATGAAATAAACAAACACTGACTGTGTGTGCGAAAATCCTCAAAAATATGCAATCATATTGCCAAATCTGCTTTAATTCTGAAAATGATTTGTATAGTTCGTGCTGGTTTTTGAAAGCCGTATTTATAAACAGCTGTCAAGTGTGACAGCGAGTTTGAGTTCGTATCAGAAATGTCATTTTAGTACAAAACGACCTGTCAAATTCATACTTAATGTGACTTAATATTGATTTCAATCTTGTGATCGCTTTATAAATACGAGCCTAGATGTAAAGCCAAAGGTAAAATCATTATGGAGGTTCCAACATAACCATCGAAAGAGAGTGGTATTTCATTTCATTCATTTACCGTCGCAATTTCTACTAATGGATTACTTTTTGCGAAGTCAACATTTTAGGAAACTCAACTTTTTGGGAATGGGGAGTCGACATTTTAGGAAATGGACAAAATGGTCCTAAAGGAACATGATAGAGAGTATTACATGTCGATATTGAAAAGATAAAAGAAATGAAAATTGTTTGGCAACTTCATTACAATAATCCAATCCATTCACGTTAAATGAACTCAAATGAATAGAGGGAAAAAGTAATCCATTAGTAGAAATTGCGACGGTAAATGAATGAAATGAAATACCACTCTCTTTCGATGGTTATGTTGGAACCTCCATAATGATTTTACCTTTGGCTTTACATCTAGGCTCGTATTTATAAAGCGATCACAAGATTGAAATCAATATTAAGTCACATTAAGTATGAATTTGACAGGTCGTTTTGTACTAAAATGACATTTCTGATACGAACTCAAACTCGCTGTCACACTTGACAGCTGTTTATAAATACGGCTTTCAAAAACCAGCACGAACTATACAAATCATTTTCAGAATTAAAGCAGATTTGGCAATATGATTGCATATTTTTGAGGATTTTCGCACACACAGTCAGTGTTTGTTTATTTCATAAATACATATTAAAAGTGAGAAATTACAAATTCGCCACGGGCGTCGGGCAGGATTTGAGTCTGCGACTTTTGGAATTTAGTGTGTCCCATGGAACGGCATTCTGAAGGTCGCAGGTTCAAATCCTGAACGTGGCGAATTTATAATATCTCACTCTTCATGTTTGACCATGATTACTACGGTTTGAAGCTGAATTCTTCAGTGAAACTCTGCGAACTAGCAGAATATGGTAGAGAACTACCTGTTATGACATTAAGTCGTAAATAAGTTACGAATTGCCCTTGATTCGACAAGTATGAATTTTGTAGAAGACACGACACACTAATCATGTCGATTCTGGGTAAAACATTTCTAAAATCAGAAATAGAAAAGAAATAGAATCAATAGCCATCTCTATGGTTGGTTTAAAAATATGTAGGCCAGAGTCGAACACTTTTAGAAAATACATACATACATACATATAATCACGCCTATATCCCTAATGGGGTAGGCAGAGCGTAAACGACCTAAACAAAGGTTGTTCCACCACGTCTGACAAGTTTTGAGGGTAATTCAAGATAGATCTGTATATTGCTATAGTGACAGGTTGTCAGCCCATCGCCTAAATAACAATACTGAAACCCTCAAATCCCTTAGCTGATTTTTACAGCATGCCCGGGAGGAGATGCAGCTGGCAAATTCTATGTTTTTCTATCACTCCCAGACCAGCATGGAAGTAAAATATATAAAAAATATCGTTGTTTGTATTTCCACGTGTAGCAGGAGTCAGTTAGTTTAGAGAGACTAATCTCTCTACGTAGCTTTTAACTTCTATTCTATTCATGTTGTGAGATTATAAAAATTGTGACAGACTCCATACAGTATAACGCATTCATGTCAGTTACTTTTCAATTCCGATATTATTAACCGTAAAATTCTAGAACAATAGATCAGATTGGTCACTTAGGCGATATGATGTTCTTTTCAGACTCCATAGAATTAGAAAACAAACCATTCGCTCTCAATGATCAAATCATATCTCTCGATACACTGTCTTTGGCTATCTAGCATGTGCAGGACCTTCAATCGGTATGATGTTCTTTTCAGACTCCATAGAATTGGGAAACAAACCATTCGCTCTCAATGATCAAATCATATCTCTCGATACACTATCTTTGGCTATGCAGGACCTTCAATAGATTTATCTCAGCCTTATTGAAGTCAAACTGACGAAGATACGATGCGATAAGATGAGATACTAGCTTAGTCGTTTATACCAGAACTGATCGTAACTAGATACGAATAAAAGCCGATACCGACACATCTGACAAAATTGAGAGGGGCATTTCAGGTAGGATTTAGCTGATTGATGGGTAGAGTGAAAGGTTCTCTGGAAATACGCCAAATCCTTTGGATGACACGTAAAATAATAAATTTCCTATAATCAGCTGATTATCCCAAGTATATTTAGTTATTTTATTATTCTGAAAGGACTATCAAACTTTATTAAGCAGTATCAAGAGTTGAGCCAATGTCACATTAAAAACTTCTGGTCTATGTATGAAATAATTCCAGCTAATACAGAGCTAAATATTAAACAAGTTGAACAACGAAATTTCCAACGAATATAAATGCCAAGGTCGCACAGACATTCAAGTTAATATTAGAGCATACATCTTTGAAAAGGGGGTTGAATCACACGTAACCTTTATAAAACTAAATTATAACTTGTCCTGAATATGGCCTTTGCGGGAAAAGGTCAGTCAGGTATTAGCTATTAACAGGGTTAGCTTGAAAACTGTGTTATTTAGGCCCGTATTTATAATCAGCTCTCAAGAGTGACAGCGAGTTTGAGTTTGTATCAGAAATGTCATTTCAGTACAAAACGGCCTGTCAAATCCATACTTAATATTGCTCTCAATCTTGAGATCGCTTTATAAATACGACCCTTAATTACTTCTATGCTGGACTGAGAGCTTCAATTAATTATCTAACAGCATACGAGTGTCTATATTAATGGACATCTGAAGTAGCTGTCTGCCACAATGTCTTGTTTCCTGTGTGGACAATGATAGTGGCAGATTTTTTTCTAAAATCCTGCTAGATGCGCAAGTTTAGATTTTGTTACCAATTCACGCTTTAACCGCTGGACGGATCGGGATGAAACTTGGCACTGGCTACCGCTGGAAAATATTATACTTCTACGTGAAGAATAAGTAATTTAGCAGCTAATGAAACCCAAAGGATGAAATAATCTGCACAGGTCGTATCAGGGAATTAAAAGAGCTAAATAAATATAACCCGATTAATCCGATTATAATATACATTTTACAAGCCCTACGACCAATTTCAAATGAATTACGATAAGTGAAGATTGTAATGTTTGCAAAGCAATGCATGATTGTTCTATGCCAGTTTAACGAGCAGTTGATACGAATGCAACTGATAAGCAATTGGATTTGTACTTCTAATCAAACTACTAGTGGCTTTTTGATTGGCTTCGGAATATGAGCGTATTAGATTGCTATTAAATTCTAGGAACATGGGTATTGATATTGCAAAGCGATTCATCATAAATAACAGTATGACCTATCAATATTGAGCATAGCATTGCTTGCGAACGGTAGCAGGTTAGATAAGTTTGCCTCATTTGGGATGGGAGTTGTGGAGAGCAGTAGATTCAATCCCAACTAAGTTACGCAAATTTTGTATCGAGCAAGTACTTACTTATTTGTCTAGTAGAAAAATGATGTCAACAAAGTTGAATAATTCTGAATTCACCAGGTAAAAATTGCATCACGCCAGATTAAAACCACCGTAATCTGGTTACGGTTGACTATGTGAAGTTGCATTCTACAGTGGAGTGAGTGGACCCACACAATCAGATCGTATGAGTAAGTAACTGAACTGAATAAATCAGGGAATTGGTTGTATAGGACACGCAGTACCTACATGAAAGGATCATAGAACTTCATTGCTCAGTTCAGTTCAGAGGCATACTTGACGCGCCTTTATACGGGGTAAGCAGCAGGTCAGTAGACAAAATAAATTAATGGCATTTTCGCCACGCTTGACAAAATATTGAACGTAACGTCAGAATTCAGTTCTGTACCACCGATTAAATCTTGCATGTTGCCTTCTCATTGACAGAAAAGACTTTTTAAATTGATCTCCCTAACAAACAGAACATCATCAAGGTAATTCCGGTCCGGACCCATAGCGGTACGATGAGAATTCGGCACGACGACAGTGCGTATCGTAACCAAGTTCCATTTAACTCAATACGTGACGGATATGACAATTGATGTAAGTAGGTTACAGCAAAGGTACAACAAATTAATTGGTTTAGTAAGTTGAATACCTAAAATATTCACCAGTTAAATAGGTATTATGGAATTAAAGAACTGAATTATCTCGTATATTCATATGTTTGCAAACTTTGAATATACTCAATATCAGCCAATAGTATTAACTATGGCGTATATCTTATCCAGTTGATGTAGAAGACATGAAGATTAGATTGGATTTACATTTACGAAAATAGTAAGCCAGACCAAGATCACTTACAGGTTTTATTCTTATCAATGCAAATTGCAAAACCAACTACGTTTCGTCGCCATCTTGAAAATGTACGTTTATTTGTTGACTCAATAAACTTAAAAGTTCATCGACCCCTTTATAAATGAGTATTCATTTTCAGATATGATATTTGCGCCATATTTCAGTTTTCAGATGGGTGATAGAGCAAATGAGTTCTCTAATAGAGATAAAGTCTAAACAAACGTAGAATAAATGTGGAATGCCCTCTTGCAAATCATCGAACGATTACCTACGATTGTAGGAATTGATGTGAAGTGAAGAGACTGGACTCAGCAGCGCGCCTTGGAAGAGGTCTATGTCCTTATGTTTATGCCCAGCAGTGGATTGACAATTGCTAATGATAATGTAGCCTTCTCTTTCCTCATTATAACATAACATTAGATTAAATAGATAGTATAGGTTTATCGGCGAGCTGTTCCGTTCATAGTTCTTATTTTTCATGTGTCTAACTTAAATTAAAACGAACTGGAATACATTTGACAAGCATTTGGAAAATAAAGAGGGATAGATAAGTAAATACGACGTAAAACATTGAAGATAGCAATCTGTTTGGCGCCAAATTGTCGCTAGAAGCGGAGACGCCATTGATTTTACCGTAAAAATGGTGGCCACGCAGAAAACTTATCTTTACTTTTCATACAAAATCCACACTGCACTCCATGTACCTACGCATGTACCCCTTTGAGCTTTGACTCGTAGGTTGTAGATTCGATTCTAACTGGGGAGCATAAATTTGTTTTGAGATTGTCCATTTTGGTCAGGATAAAACAGGCAATCAGACAAAGGGTTTCTTCGTCAATTTGCGTAGTCAGATAAACGCCTGTCTGTCTGTCCACTTCTCACTAGGTCATACATGTATTGTGCTCATAAAAATGTGGGTCAGTGTCCGTCCAGTCAAGCAGATATTTGAATGGCGGAATCTGGAGCCAGAATGAACAGAGCACATATTCGTTCGTACACTCAGCGAACTAGAAAGATATAAATAGCCACTTCTTCAGGAAATTATTTATGGTTTATCATTTTTAGAAATAAAATCGCATTTTCATGTGCAGAAAATTCATGAACAGCTACTATTGAAGGTAGCTTGCATAATAGGAGAATTGGTGGCGTCATGTCGCCAAAGCTGAACCGAGGCGCCAGACAATCTGCACGGGTGCCGTCTGGGTCACCACAGGTCATCCTGTGCATTTGGGAGTTGGGACTCGAACGTTGTCAGGTAATTCTGGATAAAAAGGTGCAATGACCTGTGGAGTGATTTTAGGAGTTTGAATACTTGCACAGAGGACTGTGTAAAATGCGTAAGAGTCTGAAATCTGTGATATTTTAATCTATAGAAATATAACCTACATGAGTTGCCGTGGCTATCTCAATTTTTTTTATTTATAAATCGGCCACGAGTTGGTAGCAATCTGATAGTCTTTACTTTGTAATTCACAAACAAAGTACTACATAATAATTATGTAGCTGATCATGTCATTATCTATTTAGCATCATCATTAAATCATGCGTAGATATACTAGGTCAGTGGTCAGAAACGCTAGGCAGAAGAAGATGAGGTAAGTCTTAACATTCGACCCAGCCACACAACTTGTCAATGTGAGTGTTCTATCACGAAACCCAGGAATTTTGTATTGGTCACTTGGGTCACTTGCTACAAATCTATATCCTCAGTCTCTAGCGGCCAGTCACAACTTTGACCCGCATCGGAATCCTACATCCAAAATTGAATTCATGACATAATGTAGGTACTCTATAAGGAAGATAGTGAGTGATTTGTTCATAAAGCAAATCGCACTGAGGTTCTTGAAACAGGATCCACCAATGAAGCAAACAAAAACCCACAATAGATCATAATAACACAGCTCGGTTGTGACACCTCTGATAAAATAAGTGGTGATCTAGCTGAGTAATAGACACTACTAACGGGATACTGACACGCTATACTACCAGATAATAAATATTATGCTTCAGGAATGACTTGGTATTTAACATGAACCTCATCAAAGCCAGATTTAATGGGGTTAAAAACTGAGAACTAAATGGCGCCACTGTTAAGTGTTCCTTTTTCCTGTGATTGGTCAGTAATCTGTCAATATCAATATCAATGACAGTTTTGTGTCTTCTCATTGGTCTCTTTAGGAACACTCAACAGGGGCGCCATGCCATCTGCAATTAGCTTTGCGTTTTTATCCCCATTTCCGCTACAAAGTGGGTGATAATATGGTGCGATATGATATTCATGCAAAACTGTCGTCTGTCTGTCTGTTACCTTATCAGTATCACAACTAAACTACAGTATGAATTTCGATATTTGACAAAACATATACTGAGCAACCTCTATCAGTTTGCGTTAATTTGTCCCTCATGCCTGGTGTTTTAATGTCCTTTACACCTGATATTTCAATGAATTCGGCAATTGGCTGTTTCGTGTTTACCAGTCCGCGAAATGGTTGTGGTAAAACGCTCAATGGCCGAAATGAAAGGACAATTCGGGGATTGCGCGTTTTGCATTTGCCAATCCGCGAAGTGTGCCTTTTTTCCGGCCAATGGGCGATTTCGGGGATTGTGCGTAACATGTATACCACTCTGGGGAAGGGCAGTGATGGTGAGTGCTCTTTACAGCGAGAAAATAAGATACACACAATACATTGATCAGTGATCAATCACTCGTACTGGTTTTTTTTTAACTTACTTGTACGGCGAATACGATATACCCAGTGACGTGTGATTCGCCATGGAGCACATCCTGCATGGATCTCAGCGTGGACCCGAGGTACACATTGATCACCTGTGCTGGCAGTAACCCTAATAATGTTGCTAAGTGGTAGCCGCAGCCGTGTATATCGCTTACCTGGAAAAAATGAAAGGAAATTTGAAAATACCTGAAAGTAGTTTTACAAAATCTTTGGCTCTTAATTGATTAAATAGATATAGGCACAACTTTCCGATTTGGTACGTTGCAAGAAAATGTATAATTCATTTAATTACAGTACCTATAGATTACAGAGTACAGACATATAGTTCTAGCTCAAGAAAAAGTTATTTCCCAGCTGGCTATAGAGAAAAGTCCTATAAATGGCTCTATCTAGCATTGTTACTTTTCTCATGCATAAAATAATAACGAAATTCTAAGGTATCGCAAAATCGCAATTAACAAGAAACGTTCCAACTAGATAAGTAAACCTTGTGGCTTCCCACAAACGGTAAAAGTACTTCTGGGAATTGCAATGAAATTGACCTTACTGTCAAGATGGCATGTAATTTGATAACCTTGATGCGAAGAAAACTCTATCCTTCACGGAAGAGCTCTAGGCGCTCTAGCCTTTAGTTGTGTTATTTCTATTTCTTATTCTGTCTGTGGTTCAGTGTGAAGGTTTGTTTGAGCTGGTAATATTTAGTTTTAAGATATAATGGTTTGTTTAGAATCATCCTTGTGACGTAGTTAGATAGTTTGTAAACAAGCTACGTCCGCATAGCGTCGTAAAAGACGGCTATTTTCCGTTTTAGCAGGCCTTGCGCAGTTTAGGATAATATTCTGAGCTTTAGGTAAGAAGCAGCAAGTACAGTACATGCAGATGCAGTCCATAAAAAAATAATCAGGCATCAGATAATTTCCCAATGATTGTAAAATTATTAAAGAGGAAATATTCGTATGTAAGATATGTAGTATTTTTTAACACGTGTAAATAAATATCTTATTCCATTCCATGGAAAAACGAGTGAAACCGCTGATTGTAGAGCTAGTACTACTCCGTTTTCTATACCATTCGATACTTTTAAAAAAACCTGAACACATTGTTAAGCAATATGCTGAACTATTTCTCATAATCTGTGTTATAACGATTTGTTACACCATTGTTCTACATCGCACACAATGCCTTTTTTTACTAACGAAGGCTTTTTCAGACGTAAAGTGGAACAGTATATAGTGATTAGCATTTTATCGAGATCTAACTCTGTAGGTAAGCGGTGGTGGTTAAAAATAACTGCCTGGTTTAACATTTGGTAGCAGTCACGCATGAAAACTCTTTTGTAAAACGTCTAATATGTACCTATAAGGTCAAATTTTCTCCATGCTGGACTATGAGTGATAAACGTATAATATCTAGTGACTGATTCTCTTGCCGGTATTATAGTGAACACATTTCAAAGAACCAAAGGTTATCCATCACTGTGTATTGTTTATTTGTACAAGTTGTGTCTCGACCAAATCACAATTTAGTTCAGCCCGTCTATTACAATATAGAATACAATAAGGACCACAAACTCTGCAACGTGACACTTCCGCTACACCTTGTGATGCAGACCTGCTGCTGAAAGCCATAAAGACGTCTCCTCAACGAGACCAGATTACCTTGTTACGACGGACAATGGCCTTTGACTCGCGTAAATTGGAGCAATTTTCGTTCGTGTTGCAAGTCATTTCTATCTAGCTTTCCGAACAGATCTGTCGTGAAGGAGTTTTTCCTATGGAAATAAGAAAATCTGCGGGTAAATAGTAGCTTAGATGTTACTCCCGGTTAACGTAGCTTCCTAATGGTAAAAGAACTTCTGTGTCAAACAAATCATATTTTATCAAAATTACAATTAAATGAAAAAAAAAAACAGACATAATATATGTATGCTGCTTTTCACCTTAGGAACACAGGAAAATCACGGACCAAGCAGCGGGCCGCACTATGTTACTACACAGCTAGTTGGAAGTTGGAAATAATTAGTTTGACACGCATTCAGACATGCAAATCGGTATCATTATAGTCTGGTCTTCTTTGCCGACGCTTCAGTAAACTCAGGGTCATTCAGACACTTCGTGTGGACTTAATGTACGTCAAGCTGTAAACGCAAGTTCAAGGCAGCACTTACGTTACGGTAGACGGCATTTAAAAAAAAGTTATAATATACGTAGCTGTATTGTGTAACTTCAAATCGAATCCAAGGATCGGAACTGGGACCGACTAAAAAAACTCTGTATTTGCCAGGTATACTGTAAAAGCTAGTAAAAGGATCTGATCTGAAGGTTTAATAAGCTTTATTTAACACATCGATTAACTAAAAGCGGGGTGTCGTTTTTCGTTGCTACAACCTAAAAGATGAAATGAAAGACTATAAGTACTTAAAGATCTTTATTGCTATCAAAAAGATAACTCCAAAATCCCTGAGGCAACCTTTCAAACTGTCTTCCAAAGTAGAAACATGTTAGGTCTATATTTAGCCTGTCTGAGTACTGGCCTTAGCCCTAACCTCAAGATCAAGGTATTTTCCGAGCAACCGGCTAAAACTCGTTTCTTATAATTAGAAACTGGTTGGTTAGAGTTATTTTATAATTTAGGTGAACTTTACCGATGTTGGATTACTGATTACATATACATAAAATCATGCAAATTTCTCTTACAGGGAAGGCAGAGCATCAACGACCAAATATTTTTGCCACGTCTGACAAGTTTTCAGAATGAATTTAGAAAGAACAAACTGTATTCCTATTTTGTTAGCCTATTGCCTAAATTGCAATACATGAAGCCCTTGTCTTCATCTACTGATTACTACAGTATGCCCGGGAAGAGAAGCAGCTGGGGTATTCTATGTTTTTCTATTACTCCCAGTCCAGCAGAAGAAAATACGTTTAGTTTATGTATATTTAGCCTGTCTGAGTTTTTTTAAATTACTACTTTAACGATCCAGTCTTTGACGTCGATCGTCATCACATCACTGATCATGATCAATAAACAACAAAAAAAATATAAAGTTTGCGTCAATATGCGAAAATCGTGCACTGTTTATTTCATAAACAAGTTAGAATTATTTTCGGATGTTGTAATGTAAACGGTACGTGTCTCGGATAGCTGCGTCTGCGCCGGCTAAACAAACACGCTAATGTTACAGTCAGGAGTTTGGTATGACAAAAATATCTGCTATTTAAAAATATGACGAGTAGGGAATCTTCTTCTTGTCTTGTGGGTTTCAAATCGATCGATCTGATGAACCCTGATGTCAGAGTTTTAACACCGCCTACTAGCACAACTATAGGCCTCTGACATGAAAAGTAGGAAATGAAAAGATTCGACACGAGGTACTTGAACCATTTAATTAATACAATTGCATTACATTTTTAAGAAATACAATTGCACTGTGAACTGAGTTTCCACACAGTACTTTCACGTCACGGTTGAACTTGAAGCCCTAAAAGCCAAGCAAGGGATTCTAGGAAAAGGGGATCCCTTGCCGGCAGTGTCACAGAATCATTCTGACACATACCAGATTAGCAATGGACCAGCACAGCATTTTCTGGTCCTTGTCAAAATAAAATATCAAACTGCACTCGCCAAACCCCCTGCCAAGCGTTCTATTAACCTCCAATAAGAGAAGATAAGACCCATGTTTAACAGTGGAATTTCTTAGGCTGGTGGTGTAGCCAGAGTATTCCGGCAGTCAATATGTCTTTTACATTATTTTCCTTATCGATGCAGTATCTTTTATAAGTACAGGAAGTTAGATATAAGGAAAATATAAGAGGCAATGTACTTAAGTATCTGCGTATAAAGAAGTAATTATTCTTGCGTCCAAGTCATTACCATCGCGTTTTTATTTGCGTCATAAATACACGCGTTTTGTTCGTCTTTTGTGTGAAATTCTTTAAAAGATTAATGATAAGGAAAGTTTTTAAAGAAAATAGTAGCAAATTGCTGGGAAAACCGTTTAGCAATATTTTAGTAAAGGATTTTGTATGGAAAAGGCATTTTTTTTTCGAGCTAAAATTTTTGTGCTTTGCGAAAGTTGTTTGTTATCATCAGTAGAAGATGTGGTTTACGCAGTACTTTTTTTACACCCTGTATTGATAAATGAGTTATTATAACAATAAATGAGAGTATTGTGTTAATATTGATTCAATTCTCAGGCTCAGTATCCAGTATTATCTGGTGGCGAGGATTTATTCCCCTTAAGCTTTAAATATTGATAAATGACTTATTATAACAATAAATGAGAGTATTGTGTTAATATTGATTCTTTTCCCAGGCTCAGTATCCAGTTTTATCTGGTGTTAAAACCAGTGTTTGTATATGAGAACAATGTGATGATGTCGTCATGTATAAGGGAGGACAGCCAACCGCAAGTCAACGTACGCGCATTGCAAGCAAAACTTCACTATGTAAACATTTGTACTTGTGCCGCAAAGAATGAACGATTATGTAGGTGTGAGTGTACGTAGTTGTTTGGTATCGGTCATTCGCTTCTGCGGCTTTCTCAACTCTTTGGCTTAAAGGACTTAAATCCAAGCCATAAAATATTTTAAAAAAAAACTCAACTCTATCCGAATACAGCTTCCCGCGTCCCGCGAACTGATAGTGAACGAAACTGAACCACTTTTGCCAGGAAATTGTTTCAGGTTTTTTTTTTTGCTTTTACATACAAAATGGCCACCTCTATCAGATAATTTCAATGGAAATTAGATTTTTTTGAGTAAGGTTAAAGTCCCCCGCGGAATATTTTGTCTTGAAAGTTTTTCGTCGAGAAGTTATAGGTATCGAATCGAAATTACATAATTAAAATTGCTGCCGTCACGACCAATCGTAAAAGTGCCACACGAGAAATTAATGATAATAATGTGTCGTTAAAACACTTCCATGCTGGACTGGGAGTGATAGAAAAACATAGAATGTGCCAGCTGCATCTCCTCCCGGGCATGCTGTAAAAACCAGCTAAGGGATCCGAGGGTTTCAGTGTATTGCAATTTAGGCGATGGGCTGACAACCCGTCACTATAGCAATATACAAAATAATCTGTAATAACCCTCAAAACTTGTCTGACGTGGCGAAACTACCTTTGTTTAGGTAGTTTTTGCTCTGCCTACCCCATTAGGGATAAAGGCGTGATTTTATGTATGTATGTATGTATGTATGTTAAAACACACGTCACATAACGCTTATAATAGCCACGCAGTAACATGCCTGCATGCAATTGAAATAAAACTCATGCAACACATGATTGTTATTGAAAAGCTATTTATTTTTTATCAGTTTCATTATTCAAGTATGGGTGATGTAAAATGATCCAGAGTTCGTTGTTCCGTCAGTTCATTTCCATGTTTTGTGCGTGCGTTTGATACCACGAAGGTTGAAATCCTTACTCCTATTTTTTCGTCGTTAAAGTCTAAGTCACGTAGGTGCGACTAAGTCTGAGTCGATAACGGAGCGAGCTTACCCAGAGTATTCAACCTTTTTTCAAAAGCATTAACTTAAAAATTCACACAAACAAAAAAATTACCGTAGTTAACCCAGTCGGACTGGTTATTAACCGTTTTTAACCTAAAAATCGGTTAATAACCGACTGGTTAAAAACGATATTAACCGGCTTCCTATCTATACTAAAGATACGAGGAGGATAACATAATTATCGCTGCTACTTGACCTTAACTCTATTATCAACAACTATCCGCGTCTGGCTGACCCATTTATTATTTCATTATCTACTATAGCTAAAAACTATTCCAAACCATCCACAGTGTTTTTCAAAATTAAAATCAGTTTTGACCTAATCTTGACTTGGACTTTTTTGGTGATATTGAGCATTCTAGAACACTGGATACTGAAAAATCTTCATGATAGTTTTCTTTAAAAACGCGCGTATTAATTCCTGGCAAGAGCTACAAACTTGCAATATCCCCAGGGAAACACTGCAATATTTCCTTGTTTTCTCCCAAACAACCAATCAGATTAACCCACACAATAAACCGCGTCGCGCTGCATGCGTGAAAATAGAACCAATGTCCATCCTCCCACGATGCGTGCTCACTGTTCGGAAAACACGTTTTGCGTATGTCCGTCGGTATTTTATGAAAAGCTTTTATTATCTTGGATTTCATCAGGTATTGTCCAAAGAAAACAATTTTCAATCCACGATCTTAAAATAAACATGGATAAATATGTCTTCAAAGGTTTTAACCGAAGTGATGTACCAGGAAAATCTAGAGGAGTTTAGGATAAACAAGATTTCTGACTTGTTTATGTAATCAGCTTTCTTGAATGTAATCAGCAATCTTGAAATTAGGAAGTTCCTTATGTCTTATGTCTGCCTATACTTTACGGTCTCTCAAAAGACTGATTTCTCAGTCTTAGATGAACGTGAAGGTACTCTCAACACCAGCGAGTAACAAACTGTTTCAAATAGTAATCTCAAACTATTCTGTTATGTTGACATTAAAGAGTTTAGTTACGAATATTATGAATCGAATATAAATTCGAGGGTTTCAGTATATTGTAATTTAGGCGATGGACTGACAACCGTCACTACAGCAATATACAGATCTATCTTAAACAACCCTCAAAACTTGTCAGACGTGGCGGAACGACCTTTGTTTGGGTCGTTGACGCTCTACCCATTAGAAAAACAGGCGTGATAGTATGTATGTAGATGCAGCATAATAAGCGCAGTACACATGTGATGCAAATAGCACAAGCTACTTCGTGTTCAATTAATCCAGATTGAACCAGTTAACACACATTAATCGAAGCATGCGTGAAAAATAGATTTGAGTATCAAGACTAGTTTGATTATTTTTTTATGTAGCGTGACTTGAATGAATCGAATAAAAAATTGCAAACTTTTGTTTGTTCTTTTTATAGTTTGCTGGTTATTGTGATATCAATATCACATACAACTGACCTATATCCTGCGCTACATACATATAATACATACATTTTTCACGCCTTTTTTCTTTATGGGGTAGGCAGAGCGCAAAACGCCTAGTAAAAGGTGTTTTCGCCACCTCTGACAAATATTGAAGGCATTGGAATGTGTATCGCTATAGTGACAGGTTGTCAGCCCAACGCCTAAATTGCAATACACTGGAATGGAACTCTCGAATGCCTTCGCTTGTTTTTACAGCAAGGGGAAGCAAGGTAGACATTCTATGTTTTTCTATCGCTCCCAGTGCAGCATAGACGTAGGTATCCTGCGCTACATAGTTTGGAAAACACGTCTGACGTATGTAGGGAATGTTGTTTTCCTGATACTGTTTTCCCTATGTTGATTCAAGAACTTTACGGTCCAGTAACTAACAAGAGTCACGGCTCGTTTGAAGGTGATCGCTATATGATATTCTAGGAGGGAACTTCCCGCTAATGCATGATGCAACAATGCGAGATAAGGATAATATCATTCACTTCTTGGGAGCTTTGGTAAGAAACGAAAAATTTTCGTCACACATAGACGTTGAATGAGACCACACTAACTAGCTATACAGAACGAATCACCGTGAAATGTTAATTATTATTTTTATAATTTTGTTTGTGTCACTTTTGAAAAACATCCTCCTTAAACTAGATAGAAGAGTAAGTAAAAGCGGGGTCACATATTATATATTCTGTGGTCACAGTCACACGAGTGCGTGCGAACCACATTCAAAGCGAGGAATCCGCAAATATTTTTGCTACTTTTACTTTCTTTATGACATACAGTCAACCGAACCTCAAGTTAGGCTTAGTACGCAGAGCGATTTTTTTTGCGCGAATTAAAATCGCGAGTGGTGCGGGGGGGGAATTTGTATGAGGAATCTCGCGCGATTTTTTTCCGCGAGTGCGTGCACCTTCACAGATTTTTGAGGATTTAATTCGCGCGAAAAAAAACGCCCTGCGTGCTAGGCCTGAGTCAGAATTTCATTGTCACAGGCAGCTCTCTGCAGTTTTCGTACCTACATTAAATTAGCTATTGTGTATTTTCTTTTCTGATTAGTTTCCGTGATCAATAAAGGTATAGAATTTCGTATCGATAACTTGCTTATCATTATCATATCTATATCATCATATCAAATATTAACTATTTGAGAAAATGATTTCCTGTCATAAATCGGAACAGTACCTAATCAAATTAATGTCATGATTGAAGCTCCACATAGTAAAGCTCGTTAAAAAAATTGGACAATTAGTTAATCACTTTAATTAAGCACTTCTCCCATTGTGTGTTAATGGAATGAAGAATTATTATTTAATACTCGCTCTGAATGACCGAAAATGACGCTTATGTGGTCTGCTGAGCGTAATAATGATAACATGACAAATTACGTTCAGTGACCTAGTAACAATAACAAGACAGGGTCAGGTTGGGTCAGAATATCATTTTAGTAGACGATTAATTAATGTTCAATTTGAGCTTAGATGTTTTTTTTTTTATTATAACAGGATATTGGCATGGATATTTTTTTTTCACATGCATATACCTACTCAAGTACCTGGTACATTCTATTTTCAGGATTTTCATAATCACCATGCAATTTTATTTCATAAATATGACAAGTAAGATATTAAAAATGTGGTATGGTATGGTAAAAGTATGGTACATTCCACTTTATTATTGGTTTACCTGTGTTATCTATAAAATGGAAACTTTATTAAAAATGTATGGAGTTTCAAGTGTCCTTCTCATGAATAGCTTTGAGCTAAATAGCTTAATTTCAACACCATAAATTATAGGGTGGTGTTCTAGGGGTGTTGAGCCTTGACCTATGAGCTTTTGTGGGTTGAGACGTTGAGACCAAGAATTTGTTGTTACAGATACAGGTATTATTTATTTGGCTACTTATTAGTGAAAAGGCTTTCATTTGCAGCTTGTAGCAATAAATATCCATAATAACTGTAGTAGCATAAAGTAGTTACCTATTGAATTTATGATGACTGTATTTTCTCAGGTCAATTTTAATATATACTTCAATTATACTTCCATGCTGGACTGGGAGTGTTAGAGTAACATAGAATGTGCCAGCTGCATCTCCTCCCGGGCATGCTGTAAAAACCAGCTAAGGGATTCGAGGGTTTCAGTGTATTGCAATTTAGGCGATGGGCTGACAACCCATCACTATAGCAATATACATAATCATCTGAACATTACCCTCAAAACTTGTCAGACGTGGCAGAACAACCTTTTTTAGGTCGTTTTTGCTCTGCCTACCCCATTAGGGATAAAGGCGTGATTATATGTATGTATGTATGTAATTTTAATAACTAAATTAAAGAATAAATAAGAAGTTTTTGTTTTGCCCAGTTATGTCACAAAAATTTTGTATTTAAACAAGTTTATTTTTAAATGTTAATATTTAAGTTTATTTAGCCATATCTTAAATATTATGCTTTAACAAGTAAATTACTTTATCACCGTTATACAATTTATAGTTCATAAATAATCATGTTGATGATACTTGGAAATTAATAGATAATAAGTTACATAGCTACTAAAATTGAGATTTGTTAGACTGTTAAATAAATACTAGAATAAAAAAAAAAAAACTGAAAACTGAGTCCAAATATAACTTTACCTTGAAAGTTTACCTCAGGTGTAAAGTCCTTGACATTTCAGTCTTTTATGGTAAGGGTTTCAAATTGTATTCTTTAATACAATGTGGTTTAGCTTGGCTGGCCATGCTTGAAACACCTGCTGTGATAAAGTAGGTAGACAAGGTAGGTATGCTTGGAAAACCTAGGTACTGTTATTTATTGTAGTACAGATAAAGGCAGTGTGGTTGACTTAATGAATTCTTTTAGGATTTCCAAGAAAAAAAAATGCTAGCTAAGCTTTTTGTTTGATTTTTTTATAATTATAATGAAGGATAGCAAGGATTATAATTTAGAGTAATGTATGTACTTTTAAAGCTTTTTCAATATAATGAAAAAAGGGACATTATTCATTCATAAATAAATTATGATTGGAATGTTAGCATGTAAGCCAATACTAAAAATAATATAAATAAATCTTAATTAGATTTTTCAATGTAATACTTGTTTTATCAGAATTCATTTTGATTGGCTGATGTAAAGAAGTATAGGCAGAAATAAAATTATAGTAGCAAGATAAGGAAAATCTCTACTACATACCAATACCTATATTGTCATTCTGGTACTATAAAAATACATTTTATGCTCCTTTCATCTTTCTACCTTGTTTATTTATTTATTTATGGGATAAATAATAGCAGGAATAAACTCAAATTAAAGAAAAACTAAATTTAAAAACTTACAGCGAAAATCGTGTTCTGCAGCCCAAAGGGTATGGGAGTCAGTCTTGCAAAAAACACAATTTTAAAAGCTTGAGGGCCTGAGATCACTTTGAGCAGCGCCCGCGCCGTCTCGTTCTTCAAAAGCCGATCCAGAGGAAGGTACTCCCTCATCGCCTTCAGGGTATAATGCGCCACAGCCACACCAAAGTTAGCACTCACCAGCACAGTGCCCAAACCCTTCACAATCCCAAACAAATATCCACTAGTTATTATCAACACTAAATATCCAATCGTCACTGGAAAACTCACTATCAAAAACAATCCCATGAACAACAAAAATATTATCTTCGGGTCCTGAGAATCCACCCAGTATAATATCGTCTTCAAATACTCCTTGAAGAAATACAGCACTAGCACGAGGCATGTGAGCAATAAAATAGAAATTATGATGTTGAATAAATATCCGTACGTCGTCCTATTGTTAATTTTAGACCACAAACTTTTCTTTCTCGTGACCACTGTGGGGTCAGGGGAACCCTGCTCCACGTCGGAGAGTTCCATTGTAGTCTTGGTGGTCATCGCGTAAATAAACAATGCCTACTTGAAGCTGCGCGGAATGTTTCCAGACAGAATATCGCTCGCCATGGCCTACTTCCAGCGACTGTTTATTTCGCGCACGGAACAAAAATTTGAGAAATTGACCGTGATCACCCGTCATCAAAGCGAGTTGACAAGTGATAAAATTTGACATTTGACCATAGACTATAGAAAATAAAGCGCGCTATGTGCGATGCAACTTGTTGCATCATCCTTCCCAATCCGTCAGTCAGTCAATCGATCGATTATGATATTTTAAAATGGCAATACTGAAACAAATGTCAAAGTTTTTTTTTTAATTTCCACGACTGACTGATATGGTGGCGGACTGAAATTGTGTTAATTTTTGTGAAATTAAATGATTTTGCAATAGAAATCAGTAGCAAATATTGCTAGTCAGCCGCCGCGCGCAGTTATCTATCGAATGCTACATTTGTTGTAGCCAGTGCCTTTATTTTCGAAGGTTCGAGAGCCAACATAACCAATCATGCCGCCTAAGAAAGCTGCTGCTGGTGGCGGAGGCGCCAGCAAGAAGACCGAGCAGAAGAAGAAGGAGAAAGTCATCGAGGTAAAGTCCTCATGTATACAAACCAATGCAAAACACACAATGTGGTTCAAATTCTTGCATGAATAACTTTTTACACTTCTGCACTGCCATGTGTCATTTTAGGTGCTAAAAAGCAATTTCCTACAGATAAATATCAACTAATTACATTTTATATGCCTGCTGTTTGATTTATTACATATTTCATAACAAGTCTGCCTTTGTTATGCATTTGTTTGCTCTTGGGTTAAAGAAGACGATGACGACTCCGACCGATGGGTACCTACTTATCAATTAGTCTAGAAATCCTTATGGAAAAATACCCATAAGTATTACTGACTAAACAGCTCAGAGCATATTAGCTTGGGCTTATTAACAAAGTAACATTTTAACAGAATAAAAAAAACCAGCTGCATCCTCAAGAGAGACAAGAAATAATCTTTCTAAAAAGCACAGGACTCATTTAGCTTTAAAAAATATCATAAAGTTATTCCACAATCTGTTTTATAGTTTAAATGGTAACTGTAAATTAATATTTGATATTTTTGACTTCAGGACAAAACCTTTGGTCTGAAAAACAAGAAGGGTGCTAAACAGCAGAAGTTCATCCAGCAAGTGGAGAAGCAGGTGAAGTCCGGCGGCATCCATCCCGCCAAGCCTATGGAAGACAAGAAGAAACAAAAAGAAGAGAAGATGAAGGAACAGAAGGAGTTGGCCCTGCTGTTCAAGCCTGTGCAGACACAGAAGGTGGAGAAAGGTAAATGAAGAAAAGATTATTATGATATTGTTGTTATAAAACTACTTGTACTTGTTGCAGGTATAAATTATATAGAAGAGTATATAGAAATTTTAGTTACACCGGTTGAACTGTGTATTAGTGGCCTCCAAGTTGCCTTTCAACTATGAAAGGACTGTACTAAACACCAGCCTCTTGTTGCAGGGTAAAAAATATTATTATGATTTGGATAGGGGTTGAACCATACAGTCCAACAGCCACTGCAACCAGTCTTACTTTGTAACATCTATTGTAGCTAATTATCCTATTATCCTTTCAGGTACTGACCCAAAGTCGGTTGTGTGTGCTTTCTTCAAGCAGGGCCAGTGTACTAAAGGAGACAAGTGCAAGTTCTCTCACGACTTGACCATTGAGAGAAAGGTATGTTGCAGCTTATTTCCCAAAAGTATTATTTGGTAAACATGCTTTCTTGTTACCTTTTTTTAGTTTTAATTATTAGATGTTTTCTAGGTATCTTTTATTTTTTAATCTGAATTCTATAAACTCATTTTGTTTAGGTTCTAATGCAAGGAGCATCAAATATTTTATATGGCGGTTAGGTCCAAATAAACAGTATCTTTCAATGTTTCCCAAGGGTCAAAATAAGAAAGAACAATTTGTTCCTAACTCACATTTTATAATTGTGTTTTGTAACAGGCAGAGAAGCGTTCCCTGTATGTGGACATGCGTGATGACGACAATGATACCATGGACACGTGGGATGAAGAGAAGCTCAAAGAAGTTGTGGAGAAGAAGCATGGGGAAGGCAACAAGGAGAGGCCTACTACTGATATTGTAAGTATTCTTCTTATCTTCTTATGCAGCCATTTACGTATCCCACTGCTGGGCAAAGGCTTATACAACGTGTAACAGAAAAGGTATATGCATCGAGAAATGGGTGAATCTACCCATGAAACTGAACAACTTTCCCTAAGGTACATAGGTCGAATAAAGAAAGAAAAAATTTGGTCTTCCGTACAAAATGCATCAGCTGATAGTAGCGTATTTAGTATGGGAAGTCAATTATTTTTTTCGTATTTCGACCTATGCTCCTTAGGGAAAGTTGTTCAGTTTCATGGGTAGATTCACACATTTCTCTATGCATATACCCTTTCTGTTACACGTTGTATAAGTATTCTTCTACAGTACTATTTTTTTAAACTTGTCTTCATCATATTTTTGTGCCTTGATCTTTGTCTGCCTTATTTAGAAATTTTTCGAGCGACATAAGATCCTATGAGCCCTTCTATCTCAGTTTTTAAACAGCCTATATGGCTCTGATATTGTTTGTGTAATTGTTTTATTATAAGAGTTAACCACTGTAACCTATGGCTTAACGTGTGTTCCTTTCGTAGTCATTGTGCTTCCCTCTATATTTTTCTGACAGTGATAATTCACAGATCTTTTGTAATATTTCACAGATCTGCAAACATTTCTTAGAAGCCGTAGAGAAATCCAAGTACGGTTGGTTCTGGGAGTGCCCGAGCGGTGGTAAATGCATATACCGACATGCTTTACCGCCCGGGTTCGTGCTCAAACGAGACAAGAAGAAGATGGAAGACAAGAAGAATGAGATATCTCTAGTGGATCTGATAGAGAGGGAACGAGCAGCGCTCGGGCCCAATCAGACTAAGATCACCCTAGAAACCTTCTTGGCGTGGAAGAAGAAGAAGATCAAGGAGAAACAGGTGGGTTTCGTTTCGTTTCTTTTGTGTTGAATTTGTAGTCCATTGGAAAAAAAGTATTCAAAAGGGAAAGGAAAATGCAAAGTTAAAAATGAACACAAACTTTCTCTTATTAGCTTAATTAATAAATTATACCGTACGTTTTGTATATTTTTATAATATTTTATGCGATAAAAAGTTCAGTTTTATTCCAATTTGTGGCAAACAAAGTGCTAGCAACCCCAGAAAACACTTCTTGCCTAACCGTGTTGTAGACCTCTGGAACACCCTCCCAGAGACAGTGATCAGTGCACCATCAGTGAATAGCTTCAAAAATAGACTTGATAAACATTTAAAGACTTGCAAAAAGACACAAGTGCAGTGATATACACGTATCAGCTCTAAGAGCTGCTAGTGTATCAACCAATAATAATAATAATAAACAAGCATACAGTCCACCTGATGGAAAGCAAGCATCACAGTTACCTATAATATTGACTATTTTCAAAATCAATTTAACCATTCCAGGACAACCTAGTGAAAGCTGAAGAGCAACGCCGCAGCGACTACAAAGCTGGCCGTGCAGTTGGCCTCTCCGGACGAGAGATGTTCTCCTTCGACCCGGCTCTTGCTGCTGATGCGGACGAGGATGGAGACGAAGCCATGGACTTTAGGCAATATGCCAGTGACAGCAGTGAGGGAGATGCTACTGAGTATAGAGAAATTACGTTGGATATGCTGGGCAATGACGCGAGCGAGGTATGATCCCACTTTTGATGGGTTTATCCCATTTTTAATGATAGTTGATTCCACTTCTAATGACAGTTGATCCCACTTCTAATGACAGTTGATCTCACTTCTAATGACAGTTGATCCCACTTCTAATGACAGTTGATCCCACTTCTAATGGCAGTTGATCCCACTTCTAATGACAGTTGATCCCACTTCTAATGACAGTTGATCCCACTTCTGATGACAGTATACTCTCACTTTTGATGATGTTTATCCCACTTTTGATGACTGCCTCCACTTTTGAGTTCATAAAAAAATTTGTATTCCAGGTGGATGATACGGGAACGAAAGCTACCGATGACCGGCTACAGCAACTCAATAAGGGGCTGGAGAATGGAGACAAGGTAAATAAATAATACATATTTCTTTTTCATGAAATAAACCTCGACTAGCCATAGTAATCGTCACTACAGATTGCCTGTAGATAGAATGGAATCCTCAGCAGCAGGGGATGGAGTGAATAAATGTAGCCAAGATTTTATGTGCGTATTTACAAAAGATATATATTAAATACGCACATAAAATCTTGGCTACATTTATTATATCTGCTGCTGAGCTTACATACACTAAGGCAATATGTGTGTGTCATTATGGCTGTCGAACATCTGTATTATGTTAATTTTCTTTTTCAAGGAATCCAATGAAGACACGTCAGAAGGTGCAGAAGCTGCCGTCCCCATCAACGAGAACCTGTTCCTCGATGAGGACCTCGACGAGGAGCTGCAGGACCTCGACCTCGACGACTAGTGCGTGTGTGTGTGATGTGCAGTGAGGAGGATACGTAGTGCAATATGGACACAGTGGCCGGAAATGCTATGATTGTTTCAACCAAATGGTTTACGAAAAAGCTTACTTTATTGTGATACTGTAACCAGCATTTAATCGATTTTATTTATTCCTGTTTTTAACAACTTCCCCTATGAAAAAATATGACCGTTCCTTCCATACAAAATGACTAGACTGCTATCTCCATTTGTAAGGTTAATAAGGGAAGGACAATCTTTTTTTCATATTTCGACCTATGTTTCTTGGGGAAATTTGTTCAGTTCACTGTTTACACCATATAGCTTGGTCAGATTTTTTTTACATACTTTATTACATACATCTCCTAATAGGATTTATTGGCATTTCCATATGAATTATTATATTGCACTACTTATTCTCTTCACTAGTGAAGTGATGAACTCAAGTTATGTGATGAAGTGATACCAGTTCATTGTGAAAGTATGAAATTATTGAAGACAAATTCATCATCATCATCATATTCATATCTGCATCAAGAACATAACTGTATTTTTAAGAAGGTAGGTCTGTAGCTAGATGGCTTTTATAAATACGAATAATTAATTGCATTATTTATTTTATGATAAAAACAGCATATTTAAACAGTTTATCTATAATCTGTGAGCTAAATCAGCAACTGACGGAATCATCATATCATATTGCAGAACGTCTCACAGATTCTAAGGTTAAAGAAATTAAGTGACAGTTTGGTGCGGGTCACTCTTAAATCTTCTCAATAAATTCAAAATTATAGTGTTCATTTCAACTGTTCATTTTTTTTATACAAAAAACAGATACCTAAGTATACGTACATAAGTGTATTTTTATCGAAATACACACAAATATTAATTATATCTTTTTGGCAACTCTAGATATTAATATCAAAACTGTTAAAATCTAGAACATTTTTCGAATTACATGGAAAATGAAATATGTATGTAAAACAATTGTCCTATAGTTACGGAAATCAGATTTAAAAATACTATAGGGATATTAAATGTTCCTCTGTGACAGAACTTGTAAATAAAAATATTGTTAGCTAAAGTTTATCTTTTATTTTAACAATCAAATAAAATCGTATATCAAAAAATATAACAATTCTTATAGTAAGGAAGTTTACAATGAAATTATGCTCATGTTAAACTAATCTTATAAAAATATATCATTCACTGAAAGCTTTGTTTTGTTAGCAACTGGAAAAATGCTAACTTTGAACACAAAAATTACAACAAAAAAAAAATTATTACTTATTTATATTTTTTATGTGATTATTCCTGATCATGAAGCTCCTGATGATAGATGGTAACAACAGTTCTCTGATGGTAACTGAACAATAAGTGGATTTTGATTTTATGCTTCTCCAAATATGCTTACCCCCAGAAGCCTTTTCATAACCAGTCTACACTTTCATACTCAACCAAGTGGCCGGATTCTTGATAGTGATTTGGTCGATGACGTCCGGCGTAATGCCTCGCGCCTGCAGTCGAGGTAACACGTTGTTGATGATGTGGCAGTAACCGTGGCCGCCGAAGTCCAGCTGGGAATATAAAACGATATGTTTTTTCGTCTTTTTGATGCTCTAGATCTAGACTAGACAAAACTTTTGTAAGACAAAGCACCTATTTTGCGACGGAGTTCCAAATGAGGTCAGGATGTCAATTCTCGAGGATTTCTCTTTGCGGAGTTATTTATCTGCTGTTATCATCATCATCATCATCATCAGCCACAACAGTCCACTGCTGGACATGGGCCTCCCCAAAATTGGGGGTATATGCCATACTCACCACGCTTGGCAGGCGGGTTGGTGAGCGCAGTTTTCCATTCACAGGGAACGCTGCTGCCCATTCCTTAAGAAGTTATGGGGTGATGCTATTCAACCCGGCACCACATTTCATTTAACCCATTTATTTGGAGATTTGCGCGCGCAATGCGCATATTCAGGCGCCAACTTTCGCCTCAATCTATCTATACTTAAGTGAGTAGGTTTTTTTATCTACTAAGTATTTGCAATTTCGTATTTTATGTAACTTACCAATCTATGTTTAGTATGTATATCATGCGACATCAACACCTTATCCGCCTTCCCTTCATTAACCAACAGCTCAATCTTATCCATCCTCTGAGAATCAGAGGGCATGTTGGTTTCAATGTTCAGTTGATAGAAAGACACTTCCACTCCAAACAGGTCCAGTTGGCAGTATGTGCCGAGATCGGCGAATTCCAGGAATTTTGCGTCGTCGAAGATAGTTCCTGAAATAAATTATTGTTGTAAAGTCTACCTCATTTCTGATGTCAGCTCATCCTTAAAACAATCGATGTGACGAGATAATCTTGTTATCAGAAGTGGGATACAGACATTTCTTTAACTTTACGTTTATTCTTCGCGAAATAATAATATGTTAACTGAGGATATAGGGTATGTATAGGCTACTTAAAATTAAATTGTATGTTTTTGTATTGCTTTCAATGTACACGATGCATTTCATTCAGAAATTCATCCTTCTTTTTCTCGCATATCGCTTTTGCCAGAATAATCTAAAGAAGACTATAGAACTCACGGTCCAAATGTGACATGACAGCCTTGTCTGCCTTCCCACCGGCTTCTAGATACAGCCGGATGATATCAAACGGGGCTTCCACCACGCGATGTGGGTGGAAACTCACTCCGCACCCCACTTGCTCTTGCAACTCGCCTACCGCACGGATCACTTTGCGTTCGAAATCTGAAACAAGGGTAGTATCTATGTAATTCTTGTGAACTGTCTCTCTCGTACAGGCCTCTTTAGGTCCTACAACTGTGGTGGTACTGGAATGGTTAAATTGATTTTGAAAATAGTCAATATTATAGGTAACTGTGATGCTTGCTTTCCATCAGGTGGACTGTATGCTTGTTTATTATTATTATTATTGGTTGATACACTAGCAGCTCTTAGAGCTGATACGTGTATATCACTGCACTTGTGTCTTTTTGCAAGTCTTTAAATGTTTATCAAGTCTATTTTTGAAGCTATTCACTGATGGTGCACTGATCACTGTCTCTGGGAGGGTGTTCCAGAGGTCTACAACACGGTTAGGCAAGAAGTGTTTTCTGGGGTTGCTAGCACTTTGTTTGCCACAAATTGGAATAAAACTGAAACTTTTATCGCATAAAATATTATAAAAATATACAAAACGTACGGTATAATTTATTAATTAAGCTAATAGAGAAAGTTTGTGTTCATTTTTAACTTTGCCATTTTCCTTTCCCTTTTGAATACTTTTTTTCCAATGGACTACAAATTCAACACAAAAGAAACGAAACGAAACCCACCTGTTTCTCCTTGATCTTCTTCTTCTTCCACGCCAAGAAGGTTTCTAGGGTGATCTTAGTCTGATTGGGCCCGAGCGCTGCTCGTTCCCTCTCTATCAGATCCACTAGAGATATCTCATTCTTCTTGTCTTCCATCTTCTTCTTGTCTCGTTTGAGCACGAACCCGGGCGGTAAAGCATGTCGGTATATGCATTTACCACCGCTCGGGCACTCCCAGAACCAACCGTACTTGGATTTCTCTACGGCTTCTAAGAAATGTTTGCAGATCTGTGAAATATTACAAAAGATCTGTGAATTATCACTGTCAGAAAAATATAGAGGGAAGCACAATGACTACGAAAGGAACACACGTTAAGCCATAGGTTACAGTGGTTAACTCTTATAATAAAACAATTACACAAACAATATCAGAGCCATATAGGCTGTTTAAAAACTGAGATAGAAGGGCTCATAGGATCTTATGTCGCTCGAAAAATTTCTAAATAAGGCAGACAAAGATCAAGGCACAAAAATATGATGAAGACAAGTTTAAAAAAATAGTACTGTAGAAGAATACTTATACAACGTGTAACAGAAAGGGTATATGCATAGAGAAATGTGTGGAGGAATCTCAGAAAGAAAAGGAAGACAATAGAATTAAAAGACAAGAATTGGATAGGTACACTGTTCAAAGAGCGATGGACATAGACTCTAAGCAACACGAGATAATGGATTCCAGAAAGGAAGCAGAAAAATCTAAAGCCATGGATGCTCTGGAGAATGGAGACTGAGCAATGAAATAAATCCTATTAGGAGATGTATGTAATAAAGTATGTAAAAAAATCTGACCAAGCTATATGGTGTAAACAGTGAACTGAACAAATTTCCCCAAGAAACATAGGTCGAAATATGAAAAAAAGATTGTCCTTCCCTTATTAACCTTACAAATGGAGATAGCAGTCTAGTCATTTGTATGGAAGGAACGGTCATATTTTTTCATAGGGGAAGTTGTTAAAACAGGAATAAATAAAATCGATTAAATGCTGGTTACAGTATCACAATAAAGTAAGCTTATTCGTAAACCATTTGGTTGAAACAATCATAGCATTTCCGGCCACTGTGTCCATATTGCACTACGTATCCTCCTCACTGCACATCACACACACACGCACTAGTCGTCGAGGTCGAGGTCCTGCAGCTCCTCGTCGAGGTCCTCATCGAGGAACAGGTTCTCGTTGATGGGGACGGCAGCTTCTGCACCTTCTGACGTGTCTTCATTGGATTCCTTGAAAAAGAAAATTAACATAATACAGATGTTCGACAGCCATAATGACACACACATATTGCCTTAGTGTATGTAGCTCAGCAGCAGATATAATAAATGTAGCCAAGATTTTATGTGCGTATTTACAAAAGATATATATTTCGTTAATAGTTCACTCGCTGCGATGTCCCACCACTGCAGGGCAGAGGATTGCTCATTCTATTTCAACAGGTCACAATCTTGTAGTTACGATTTACGATGGCTATCGAGGTTTATTTCATGAAAAAGAAATATGTATTATTTATTTACCTTGTCTCCATTCTCCAGAGCATCCCATGGCTTTAGATTTTTCTGCTTCCTTTCTGGAATCCATTATCTCGTGTTGCTTAGAGTCTATGTCCATCGCTCTTTGAACAGTGTACCTATCCAATTCTTGTCTTTTAATTCTAATTGTCTTCCTTTTCTTTCTGAGATTCCTCCACACATTTCTCTATGCATATACCCTTTCTGTTACACGTTGTATAAGTATTCTTCTACAGTACTATTTTTTTAAACTTGTCTTCATCATATTTTTGTGCCTTGATCTTTGTCTGCCTTATTTAGAAATTTTTCGAGCGACATAAGATCCTATGAGCCCTTCTATCTCAGTTTTAAACAGCCTATATGGCTCTGATATTGTTTGTGTAATTGTTTTATTATAAGAGTTAACCACTGTAACCTATGGCTTAACGTGTGTTCCTTTCGTAGTCATTGTGCTTCCCTCTATATTTTTCTGACAGTGATAATTCACAGATCTTTTGTAATATTTCACAGATCTGCAAAACATTTCTTAGAAGCCGTAGAGAAATCCAAGTACGGTTGGTTCTGGGAGTGCCCGAGCGGTGGTAAATGCATATACCGACATGCTTTACCGCCCGGGTTCGTGCTCAAACGAGACAAGAAGAAGATGGAAGACAAGAAGAATGAGATATCTCTAGTGGATCTGATAGAGATGGGAACGAGCAGCGCTCGGGCCCAATCAGACTAAGATCACCCTAGAAACCTTCTTGGCGTGGAAGAAGAAGAAGATCAAGGAGAAACAGGTGGGTTTCGTTTCGTTTCTTTTGTGTTGAATTTGTAGTCCATTGGAAAAAAAGTAGTCAAAAGGGAAAGGAAAATGCAAAGTTAAAAATGAACACAAACTTTCTCTTATTAGCTTAATTATAAATTATTATACCGTACGTTTTGTATATTTTTATAATATTTTATGCGATAAAAAGTTCAGTTTTATTCAATTTGTGGCAAACAAAGTGCTAGCAACCCCAGAAAACACTTCTTGCCTAACCGTGTTGTAGACCTCTGAACACCCTCCCAGAGACAGTGATCAGTGCACCATCAGTGAATAGCTTCAAAAATAGACTTGATAAACATTTAAAGACTTGCAAAAAGGACACAAGTGCAGTGATATACACGTATCAGCTCTAAGAGCTGCTAGTGTATCAACCAATAATAATAATAATAAACAAAGCATACAGTCCACCTGATGGAAAGCACGCATCACAGTTACCTATAATATTGACTATTTTCAAAATCAATTTAACCATTCCAGTACCACCACAGTTGTAGGACCTAAAGAGGCTGTAACGAGAGAGACAGTTCACAAGAATTACATAGATACTACCCTTGTTTCAGATTTCGAACGCAAAGTGATCCGTGCGGTAGGCGAGTTGCAAGAGCAAGTGGGGTGCGGAGTGAGTTTCCACCCACATCGCGTGGTGGAGCCCGTTTGATATCATCCGAGCTGTATCTAGAAGCCGGTGGGAAGGCAGACAAGGCTGTCATGTCACATTTGGACCGTGAGTTCTATAGTCTTCTTTAGATTATTCTGGCAAAAGCGATATGCGAGAAAAAGAAGGATGAATTTCTGAATGAAATGCATCGTGTACATTGAAAGCAATACAAAAACATACAATTTAATTTAAGTAGCCTATACATACCCTATATCCTCAGTTAACATATTATTATTTCGCGAAGAATAAACGTAAAGTTAAAGAAATGTCTGTATCCCACTTCTGATAACAAGATTATCTCGTCACATCGATTGTTTTAAGGATGAGCTGACATCAGAAATGAGGTAGACTTTACAACAATAATTTATTTCAAGGAACTATCTTCGACGACGCAAAATTCTGGAATTCGCCGATCTCGGCACATACTGCCAACTGGACCTGTTTGAGTGGAAGTGTCATTTCTATCAACTGAACATTGAAACCACAAGCCCTCTGATTCTCAGAGGATGGATAAGATTGAGCTGTTGGTTAATGAAGGGAAGGCGGATAAGGTGTTGATGTCGCATGATATACATACTAAACATAGATTGGTAAGTTACATAAAATACGAAATTGCAAATACTTAGTAGATAAAAAACCTAACTCACTTAAGTATAATAGATTGAGGCGAAGTTGGCGCCTGAATATGCGCATTGCCGCGCGCAAATCTCCAATAAATGGGTTAAATGAAATGTGGTGCCGGGTTGAATAGCATCACCCATAACTTCTTAAGGAATGGGCAGCAGCG
>JARACY010003905.1:0-29956 GCA_029255725.1 Scrobipalpa atriplicella | reverse complement strand
TGCAGCCCACGCACTACGCACCAGCTAGTGACATATAACGGGCTCCTTGCAGCCCACGCACTACGCACCAGCTAGTGACATATAACGGGCTCCTTGCAGCCCACGCACTACGCATCAGCTAGTGACAGATAACGGGCTCCTTGCAGCCCACGCACTACGCACCAGCTAGTGACATATAACGGGCTCCTTGCAGCCCACGCACTACGCATCAGCTAGTGACATATAACGGGCTCCTTGCAGCCCACGCACTACGCACCAGCTAGTGACATATAACGGGCTCCTTGCAGCCCACGCACTACGCACCAGCTAGTGACATATAACGGGCTCCTTGCAGCCCACGCACTACGCACCAGCTAGTGACAGATAAGGTAGTATTTTAGTTAAATTGTGTTTCCGTCGAATGTGGGCGATTGTAGTTATAAATAAAATATAACATTTTTTATTCAGAACCTGGTCGTAGAACGTTTGGACGTCGGCGAGGAGCTTGCGAAGGAAATGTTCGCGGAGAACGAACATAAAGCCGGGCAGATACCCAGCATAGCAAGGAACAACGGTCAGTACACACACGCACACACACACACGCACACACACACACACACACACACACACACACACACACACACACACACACACACACACACACACACACACACACACACACACACACATTCACACACACACACACACACACGCACACACACACACACACACACACACATTTAAATTTAAATATGTAACTATAATATTTTCTGGTCAGCAGTTGTTTTAATGAATATTTTGTATTCCGCAGGTCGAGTAACTTTATACCGGATCGGAAAACATGTGGACATCTCGAAAGGACCGATGATCAGCTCCACGGCGCAGGTAAACTCAGGATTGAACCTCATAACCCGATGATCAGCTCCACGGCGCAGGTAAACTCAGGATTGAACCTCATAACCCGATGATCAGCTCCACGGCGCAGGTAAACTCAGGATTGAACCTCATAACCCGATGATCAGCTCCACGGCGCAGGTAAACTCAGGATTGAACCTCATAACCCGATGATCAGCTCCACGGCGCAGGTAAACTCAGGATTGAACCTCATAACCCGATGATCAGCTCCACGGCGCAGGTAAACTCAGGATTGAACCTCATAACCCGATGATCAGCTCCACGGCGCAGGTAAACTCAGGATTGAACCTCATAACGATTTAAGAAGCAATCTTTCCCGTTGGAAGTGTAGTCTCAATCTCAACTCTTCAATTTTGGCAGTGGCGGGGCAAGACCGAATTTGGATGTGGGCAAGATATATTTTACGAGGCCCCCTGCAAGTGCGGATCCAGCTTTGGACCCAGGGGGTTCATTTATTACTTGAGCTCTATACCTATGCATATATAAGCGCGATACATAACAAAAATAAATTAAAAGTAAAAAAGACTTTTTATAAACAAGCTTTTATTTAAATGCGCTTAAAAGAATAAAATAAACTTATCCATTATAGAATTTTTACTATCAACTTATAACGTCTTTATAACAAAAATTATATGATACCTATAAAAGCTTGTCGCCACGCCACAAGTGAACAAGGCTCGACCACAGAACCGGTTCAAGAGAAAGCATAATACTCAAATGTGTCTTTTATTCCACCGCCAAACCACCCCAGGAGTACGTTCAGTCGACCCAGTTCGATATTTATACCGATCGAATCTTATACTAGTGGGACGCACTGAACGTGCACCTTAGCCGCTGTCAGATAAAACTTCACTTCCGGTGCGCCTCTGAACGGGTCGGATAAAAATTAACCTAGTCAAAATTTCGTCTGACAGGTGTCTCTGAACGGGCAGTATAATTTTTAACCAGGTTAAATTTCGATCGATCGAGCGGCTCTGAACGTACCCCTGAGCACTATACCGAATCTCGCCCCTGAGATCAGAGTAAAAATATAAATATTAACTCTCCGACTAACATCATCACAGCTAGATGAGTAATTATTATTATCAAGGGTAATTATATCTAAGTATATTTGCGTTATCTGTGTTTCGAGGCGCGAGGCCTCTTGGAGCGCGAGGCCCCTTGGAGCGCGAGGCCCCTTGGAGCGCGAGGCCCCTTGGAGCGCGAGGCCCCTTGGAGCGCGAGGCCCCTTGGAGCGCGAGGCCCCTTGGAGCGCGAGGCCCCTTGGAGCGCGAGGCCCCTTGGAGCGCGAGGCCCCTTGGAGCGCGAGGCCCCTTGGAGCGCGAGGCCCCTTGGAGCGCGAGGCCGTAGGTGGTCGTCCACGTCCACGTATCGCCCCCGCCTTACGCCGCCATTTTGGACCACTCTGTGTCAATGTCCGTACTTTTAATAATCATTGCGTGTGTCAGGTGGGCCGTGCGACTGTAGCGGCGGTGCACCGGCTGTCCGGCGCCGGCGGGGGCGGCGCCGCGCCGGACGCACGCGTCAAACAACTATACAGGTCAGTTGTATAAGTACCATGTTGACCAAACTGTAGGTGCGGGTATAACTAAATACTATACCTGAGTGTGAGTAAACAACTTTCCGCAAGAAACAGATAGAAAAATGAAAAGGCCCTCCCGTGCGTGTGGTGTCAGCGGTTCCACACATTTTGTATGGGAGGAGGCCTATTTTTTTTTTATATTTCGACCTGTTTTTCGGGAAAGTTGTTCAGTTTCATGGGTAGGGTCACACCCTAAACTATAGTTTGTTCAGCATTTTTTACTCCCTCTATAAACACAGAAAATGGCCCGAAAACATGGTCCTACTAATAATAAGACCATACTTACACCTGCCCCTTTCTGCCATGAGAGAACAGAAAGGGACGGCAATATAGACGAACTAATTTGAATCCTGTCGGTTACAAATCGTTCAGAAATCTCATTTTGGTCTCGATACCCCCCCCCACATCACGACTTATAATTTCTTTATTCATTTCACAATGTACATTGTATTTGAATGTTATATGAGATAGGACTTAGTTTCACTATCGATTCGATAGAATAAGAAGAAGGATTATAATAATTTCGTCATAGTGCTGTCCCTTTCTGTTTATAACTATTTACACGCCCAGTATAATGATGTTGTTTCAGGTTTCAAGCCGTAGCGCTTCCTGTGGGAGTGATATTGAACCACTTCGCGTATGGCATCATCGCGGAACGAGCTAAGAAACTGGTCAGTTATATGTATAAGTATTTATGATGTTTTGTTGCACTCACAGTACTACATACTACTATGATATAAAAGAAAAAAAATAATGAATTCGCCTCGGGCAGGACTTGAACCTGCGACTTTCGGAATGTCGTTCCGTCGCTCTGCCAACAACTGAGCTACCGAGGAGGTAACTTCTCATACTTCTTCATTGAGAATGATGAGTTTCTCCAGGCTGTGCAATGGGGATCGCATTATGTGCCCAAAGAAACTCCGGATCCTTTCCTGGCACATAGTCAGCAGGCGCTTGGTAACCTTCAGCTCTTCGAGGATAGAGACTTTGGTTCTCATAGCTGTCCAAGGAATGCGTAACAGTTTTCTCCAGCACCACATTTCAAAGGCATGGATCTTGTTGCGTTCCTTTTTCCTGAGACACCAAGTCTCCCATCGAACAGGAAGACAGAGAAGACCAACGTACGAACCAAACTCGGCGGATATTACGGTCTTTCCATATTTTATCGAGGCTAGTCATGGCACTTTTAGCCATCCCGATACGGCGTCCGATTTCTTTCTCGCAGTTACCACTGTTAGAGATCAGCGATAGAAATTCCTCCACTTTTGTAATGTGCAGCGCGGGGGATGTAAGTTAAACACGTTCAGGTTCTGAGTAGATAATGATTTATTCCAATAAGCAGGGGTTTATATATTACTAAATCTAGGACAATCATACGTAGTAAGTTATTTGTAGGTACACGTAGCTTATCATTCAGCATAGTCAGCATAATTTAGGAAATGTCAAATGACGTAGCTTATTTACTTAACATTATCTAAATGTCAAATGACGTAGTATTTATCTATAAACATTAATATTTGCATTCCATTGTAAAGGTCACATAACGTAGCTTTCTTATCTATTACAAGTTGCATTCCATAAATATAGGTCATGCGTCATACACTACATCATCCCCCTATTTTTGAGACAAAATTTTAAGGGTTTTAGCAAAAATTTTGGCTTATGTTTACATACAATTTCATTACTTAAACTTATAAAATAAAGAAAGATTATATATATGCTTAATATGTAGGTAGCAGGTACCTATTGTATAAAATAAACAAACATTACATTGTTTGGTTTCAACTTAGAACATACATAAGTTTCATAGTATCTATAACTTATAGGAAGTTGTTTTGATAATGAATGATCTTCTCGATTCAATCATTTGATATCTTATTGTTTATCTACGTATCAATTTCGCTAGGCTTACTTCTAAATAGTGCTAGGTAAGAAAATTGGAGTCCTTATTAAGAACATACACGTCACATTGTTTTTGCTATGTTTCTGGTTGCATTCGCTATTGAATTTTCATTCGAATTTTACGTGATTTTATAATTCATCCCTCACAACAAAAACAACAATCGTCATGTCTCAACCTCAAGAAATTTGTGAGCATAATGTGCAATGTTTTTACCTTACGATCAAGTACGACGGACCATCGGGTGCACCCCGGTACGTTGCCTGTCTAGATGCTCCGCTGGGGCATTATCTTCTGTGCCCTCAAGACATGAATATAGACCGGGCGACGTACCTATTGGCTAATCTCAACTTCAACATGCCAACTGGAGAACATTTAAGTTTTGATTTTAGAAAAACTCCGAGTGGACTATGTTGGTATTTTATGTGGGAGGAAAGAGAATTTGAAGAGGAATTCGGCGATCTGTTAGGCTTGTGATAGTTACAGTGTGTGTGTGTTTTTTATTTTTTTTAATATATCTTATAATATATTCAGTGAGTAAGTAAATTTTGTAATCTGTTTTTATATATTATACTTATAAAATGTGACTTGTTGTTTTTATTTTAATATCAAAACCAATAAATTTTTTAAATGAATAAAACATAGAGTCATAATACAAACAAATAAAATTTAAATTAAGAAAACATAGTTGTATACAAAAATTAAACTTAAAAATGGTATGGTTTTGTTCTATTTTTATGCAAAACATATTCTTTTCCTGACTTTAAAATTTTTACATTCACACCTTGGTCTTCAATTACCGTGTATGGTCCCGTGTACACTGAATCTAATTTTTCTCTATCTTCTTTTCTTACTAGCAACATTTCTCCTATATTATAATTAATAAACTTACACTTTTTATCATAAACATTTTTTCTATTTTCTTTTGACAAAATTAAATTATTTCTAGCATCCTCTTGGGATTTTTGTAATCTATACCTTAATTCTATTGGATACGAATCATAGTTATACATTGGATCTATATCATTAATAAGGTTACTTGGTATTCTACAGTTCTTTCCAAATACAAGTTCATAAGGTGTATATTTCGTTGCCGTATGAACTGAAGTATTATACGAAAAACACCAATATTGCAACCAATCACTCCACTTATGGGCCTGGTTATCAGTTTGTATTCTTAAAAACGCTCCTAAAGATTTATGTGAATTTTCCAAAGAACCTAAGCTCTCATGATGATAAGCGGTTGATTGCAATTGTTTAATATTTAAAATTTTACACACATCACGCATGGTGGATGAAATAAACTCACTTCCTCTATCTGTTCCTATTTCATTAGGTATTCCGTAACGTAAAATAAAATTATCCACGAATGCGCGCGCGACCGTCTCGGCTTCCTTATTTAGAAGTGGATACGCTTCGACATACTTCGTGAGCTCGCACTGAAGTGTCAATATGTAGCTATATCCATTTGTATCCTTACTCAAAGGGCCTACTAAATCCAAAAACACTTTATCGAAGGCTGTAGTTGCCGTACTTGTGATACACATTGCTGTCTATTATAGTTACAAAACTTCTGTTTTTGGCATTTTTCACAACGCTTTACAAAATTATATATATCTTTATCAAGGCCTGGCCAATAATAGTAACGTTTTATTTTATTTATCATCCGACGGATACCTGCATGGCCACTAGTCGGCAGAATATGATTATCATTCAATATGACGCGCCTATCGTCGATATTGTTTACTTTTGTGACACCTTTTAGTATGCATAATCGCGGTCCGGACCTACCTTTACACATATTTATATATTGAGTTAACTCTTTTATCACATTAGCGGTGTCATAATTACGTATTATGCATAATTCATCTATATGTAGTGTCTTACAGAACGTATCTAATTCATTCACGAAGAAAGCTCGTTTCGTACGCGATCGAGAATTAGGATTGACACACATTATTTGCTTTGTAGGCGAATAGATGAAAATTTTAGTTGGACTACTTTGACAATCTGTCTGTGCACATATTTTATTGTAGTCTCTTTCATTAAAGTTTAATTCTATCAGATTGTTTGGTTTCTTAAGTATCTCTACGATTTTTGGGTGATCAGACCAATTATCATTATTAGAGACCTTACTTTGCGTATTTACGACTTTTCCTTGCTCTCGTAACTTTTTCCTTTGAGCTCTAGTCATAACTGATATAATATGCCTGTTCGCTTCTTTCAATTCATCACTGGTAATTTCAATCCGGGACAATGCGTCTGCAGCTACATTATCCTTTCCTTTCAAATATGTTACCGTGAAATCATATTCCTCTAGGCATAAACGAAATTTAGTCAGTCTACTTGAAGGATTATTCATATTAAAAAGATAAATTAATGGACGATGATCTGTTATAATTTTAAATTTTCGTCCGTACAAATATGGTCTAAAATATTTTACTGCCCATACAATTGCTAATAATTCCTTTTCTATCGTTGGGTAATTCTTTTCAGCCTTATTTAAGGGTCTACTTGCATACCCTACGGGCAAACCATTTCCATTAGATAGCACACAACCTATAGCTATACCTGATGCATCTGTATGAAGTATAAATTCATTTTCTTTTGAAAAATCTGGATATTGTAGTAATGGTGGGTTACTCATGACTTGTTTTAACTTTTCAAATGCAATTGAACATTCTTTTTTCCATTCAAAATTCACATCTTTTCTTAATAAGTTATTTAGTGGCTGAGCTATTTCTGAGAATTTTGCAATAAATTTTCTATAATAGTTTGCAAATGCTACAAATCTCCGAACTTCATCTGTAGTTTTAGGTACTGGATAGTTTTGAATAGCTGTTATTTTTTTTGGATCTGGTTTTATACCTTCTGGTGTTACAATATGTCCTAAATACAAAATTTCTTTCTGTAGGAAATTACATTTTAATGGGTTAACTTTAAAATTGACTTTTCGTAGTCTGGTGAAGACATCAATTAGATTTTTATTATGTTGCTCCAAATTTCGTCCCATTACAATGATATCATCCAAATAAACTATACATTTTGAATAATTTAATCCAGACATAGCTATAGTCATTGCTCTGCTAAACACGTTTGGACTAATTTTTAATCCCATTGGCATCCTTTTCATTTGATAATGCTTATCAGCAATAAATGCTGTATATTTTCGACTTAGTGGATCTAGTTTGATTTGATAATAACCTTGATTTAAATCTAAAGTACTAAAATACATTGCACCTGAAAGGGAATCTAGAATTTCATTTATGTTTGGCAGTGGAAATTTATCGTTCTCTATTTGCTCATTTAACTTTCTGTAGTCTATAACAATTCTCCATTTCTTTTTTCCACTTGCGTCCTCTTTCTTTGGTACAAGTAATAATGGACTCGACCATTCGGATTGTGATTCCTCAATAATGTCATCTTTAAGCATTTGTTTGATTTGTCTATTAATTTCCTCCTTTTGGGATTGTGGCAAGCGATAAGGTTTACTGTAAACTGGTGAGGCGTTTTTTAAATGTATCGTCTGTTCATAAAGGTTAGTTGTATTTAATTTATCGCCTGGTAAATGGAAAACATCTGCGAATTTTGCACATATATTAGCAATAGAATTTTTTTCTTCGTTATTTAAATTATTTACATTTAATATTGAAAATAAAAGTTTCACTCTTTGTGCATTATTTGTACTTTTTTCGAATGAGTAGCAATCAAATTCTTTTAAGGGTTTTATTTCTGGTGTAAACTGGTTTATAACTGCTTCTTCTTCTCTTGTATTTAAAACTTTTACCGCTATCTCTCCATTCGTATTTCTTGTTACAGTATTTGCTACGAAAATTCCTTCACAAATTTCGCTTGATAGTACGACACAATCTTCCTGTATTGTTGCTGGTATTTTAATTATTGATTCACTTCTAGCCGGTATTTTTAAACAAGATGATCTTATTTGCTTATCAGCTGACTTATATAATTTTAAAGGTATGGTTAATAAGTTGGTTCCCGTATTCAAAGTTAATGTTTCTTTTTCATAATCAATAAGGCATTTGTATTTAATTAAAAAGTCTTGTCCTATTATTCCGTCAATATTTGTTGGTAAATCTTGTAAAACATGAAAATTATGATTAAAATAATATTTTTTTCCTTGAGATAGATGTAAACGTACGCATTGATTTGATATAATTTTTCCTCCTATTCCATCTATATGTGTGACTTTTGGTGCAATGAACCCGCCTGAAGTTAGAGCTACTTCACGTCTTACTGCGCTCAGTGACGCACCGGTATCTATCAACCATGTATACGATTGACCGTTGATAGCAAATTTGGCTGAGTTCATATTATTATATGTCAATATATAGTTTTTAGCCTCGAAAAAATGTTTGATCCAAAATATTTGAATCATCATTAGGCTTAATCGATTCTTGCGCCACATTTATACGATGATGTCTACTTTTGTATGATTTTCTACCTCTGCTCCCATTTTGATAACGCATGTTTGTGTTACCTTGGAAGTTATTTTTACGGACATGTACTATTGGCCTTGGATTTCTCTGTATCTGTGAACGAGAATTCCAATTATTCTTAAAGTTTCCACGGAATGATTTTTTGTACCCTCTTCCGCGTACATAGAACATTTGGCCTGACGATGACGTAGAAGGGGTCATCGAAGTTTGTTCGTCTTTAGCTCCTTGAATTGCATCTTTTAAAGACGTATAACCACGTGCTGATATAATTGTACTTAGCTTGTCACTACGTAATCCATCAGCAAATCTATTTATGGCCTGTTTTTCATTTAAAGGCTTTAATATGTCATAAGATTTTGCATCGCCGTTAGCTTGCGAAATGGTTAGGTTAACGAAAAGGTTTTCTAACTCTTGTCCAAATTGTTCAATGGACCTACCGCCTTGCTTAGTCATTTGTAATTGTTTTTGTAAAGCCGTGTCTGATTTTTTTATCAACAAATGTTGTTTCATTTCATTCACCATTTGTGGAACAGTTGTATAAGTTTGAGCTAATCTCAACTTTGCGCTTTGAGATAATCTTGTTTTTAAAACAAAGCTTATTAAAATATGGTTTTCACTGTCTTTTATCAATGATGAATATAATTCGATTGCATCTATGAGTTGTTGTGTAGTTTGATCTGAACCGTTCATAACAGGCAGCAATGACGCCGCTGTTTTTAAATCAAAGTCTTGTTTTGCAGACATGATTATCACTTCAGCTTCGTACTCTTTAATTTTGTTATACAATTTCTCTATTTCAGCTATATAAAGTTTTATCGTTTCTGAGTCTTTTACAGAAATCTCTGCATGTTCTACTTTATCGCTATAAGTTTCTACATAAGTTTCGTATTGCTTATACAATAGTTTAGCTTCTGCAAATTTTTCTTTACTGGTTTCACTATGTCTACGATCTGGACCTACTTTCCTTAAATACTCTTGTATCGACTTGATTTTTTCATATATCTCTTTAATCTCAGTCATTTATACAATTTGGAAGTTAAAAGAAATAAAATAAACAAATAGTTCACTCACTCACATAACTTGCTGTCCGTCTCGCGGTCTGGTGTATCTACTCGCACGTCACTCCACTATTCTCTATTGACTTTATACACATAATACGTTACACTGACATACGACGAGGACGACGCATTTCTGTTGCTGCTAGCTGACGTTCAATCTTCTTAGTGAGACATTTATGAACTTTTTTCCATATGAAGTAGATGAACACGATGCTTACCATGATGACAATTGCTATTATCATAATGTTTGAAGAATGGTAATACTCATTGGATAACTGCGTCTGTGTAGCACCTGCACTGTTACCTGCTCCATTCTGGGCAATTATTATTTCTTCTTTCTGCGTCTTTGATTTTGCCGAAGTGTTTCCCATGTTGTCGATCTGATGTTATTTTCCGCTTCACGTAAGTCTTTATTTCTGTAACTTCATTTTTATGGACTTTCTTTTAGACTTCACTCGCGAAACTTTTACTGTACTTTACATTTCACTCTATGGCTCGGAACCCACTTCGGACCAGCACTGCCTAAAAACAGTGGACTGGCAGGATCGCCATGTAATGTGCAGCGCGGGGGATGTAAGTTAAACACGTTCAGGTTCTGAGTAGATAATGATTTATTCCAATAAGCAGGGGTTTATATATTACTAAATCTAGGACAATCATACGTAGTAAGTTATTTGTACACGTAGCTTATCATTCAGCATAGTCAGCATAATTTAGGAAATGTCAAATGACGTAGCTTATTTACTTAACATTATCTAAATGTCAAATGACGTAGTATTTATCTATAAACATTAATATTTGCATTCCATTGTAAAGGTCACATAACGTAGCTTTCTTATCTATTACAAGTTGCATTCCATAAATATAGGTCATGCGTCATACACTACACTTTTTCTTAATCCTTGAGCGCATCCGATGAACTTAAAACTTGAGCTCTGTCCACTACCATCAATTTGGTCTTAGAGCGGTTTATGTGCAGGCCAAATTCAAGGCTCACTCTCTCTGTTCGCTCCAAGATCACAGCCATCTCGGGCTCGCTGACTGCAAGGATTGTTGTGTCATCTTTATCTATCTTAGTACCGCCCACCGTAACGCCGCCGTCCCAGCCATCAAGCGCCTTCCTCGTAATATACTCGCCGTAGAGGTTAAACAGCTTCGGAGAAAGTATGCATCCCTGACGGACTCCTTGTTCTGTACGGAATGTTTCAGATTGTGATTCATCCAATTTCACAAAGCTCGATCCGTCAAGGTACAGCCTCAAATGATAAAGAGTATATGTGTCGCAGTGATCTGGTTAAATCTGCTATTTGATTGAATGACTAGCTCGTTCATTGAATGGCTGCATTCAATTGAATCACTAGGCCTATCGTTGATTGAACAAGTGTCACTCAACGTCCAACTAGTTAGCTGATTGAAACATAGCCCTTTGAACAGGGCGGACGTAAAATCAGTCAGGTGATTCTAACCTAACCTAACCTAACCAAAATCGCTCGCATTTTTATAAAATTTCGTGTTTTTTTGCGTATTTTGGGACGGTCGCCGGCTGCTGCCGCAGCACGCTCGCTGCGCTCGCTCGGCTCCCTCCGTGTTGTTGACACTAGCAACCTAACAACAACCTACTGACCTGGAAATAAGAAGAAGATACACGCACACACACACACACACACACGTATCCGTCTACCTTAAATTTTATGTATTTCGTTTGTCTCCAGAACCCCGCGCGATCTCCTATGTCGCCGTCAAATGAACTCTACAGCTCCGAGCGAGTCGCGGCCGCCGCCACCGCATAATTATATTTATACTTACTTAGAGATACCAAAACAGTTTTAAGGCTCTGTTGTAATAAAATACTTATTCGTAGATATTTCGAATATGTTTTTATTTATTTCTACCATTCGCTCATTATGATGACTAAAAATGAGACGAGTCCGCGCCAGATAACTTTACCTGTTGACGGATGGAACTAATTTTCTAAATTTTCCTCATATAAAAATGTCATACATAAAAGTGTCAAATGTGACATTATCATAAAGACATTAGCGCCACCACCCATACGTAAAGTTATCTGGCGCGGACTCAACAGGTGCCACCGAGATATCTTGTTCGCTTCATTCAGTCACGTAACGGAAGGCGGGCATTATAATTTAGATTCAGTCAGTGTTACCATAGCCAAAAATGTTAGTCCAAATATCGCCTGAACAGATAAGTCGGTGGCATTGTTATGTATGGTTCGTTGCTGTATGGATTTTGGTTAGATATAGTACGGGGTGTAAGGAACAGCTACCTGCAAACTGATAGGAGTTGCTTATGAAAACTTACCTACCCAAAATGTCGCACCCGTCACACTATTAAATTCTTTATAAAAAGTTTATTACTCAATGTTTTGCGGAAATTTAGTATGAGCCATTTAGTCTGAATTTTTGTCCTATTTTAGCTCAATAATGTTTATTGTTTTCAGTTTTATTGCCACAGAAGATATCTTTTTAATTTGTTTTTCAGTAAATGTCGCACCCGTATATTATGTTTATCACCCTTAATCAACGAAACTGAATATCAAATTCCTTCAGGAAATAAAAAAAATTTACTTTTCCATAAAATTCTCTAATCGAGGTGGTCATTTTGTACGGGAAAGTAAAAAAAAAATCATCTGAAAAAAAATCCTGGTGGAAGTTGTTCACTTTCGTTGATTGAGCAATCCCAGTTAGCGGGAAGCTGCCCCCTACACCCGGTTTATGTCCGTCAAAACAGAAGAGCCACTACAAAGTGCTATATTTCTAAAGTGGCATCCTGTAGGAACATTCCACGGTCTTGTGCGGGACATTCTTTGAGCTCCTATAAAATTATAATGGACATGGGTACGTAAAAATAGTTTTGCATATCTGAACATTGATACAATTATAATGATTTGGCTATAATATGTTAAGAAACATACCCTTAAAGCAGGCCACTATTCCCTAGGGATTTAAAGTTGTACCTACTGAATTCCTTAATGCACGAAGGGTTATTATGAGATTTGAATTTGGAATGCCAAGTGAATTTAAAAGAAAATAATTTTCTGAAAAAAAAAAAGGTATGGCTGTGTAGGTATGTATTAAAAATATTGCTACACACTGGCCATCTGCGCCCCCCGGCGAGTGTACCGGCTGAGCTTTATTATCTTACATGCGTCTACCGCCGTATAAGTAATCTGTGCAGTGATGTATAAAGCATAGTATTCTCCTCGGGAATTATAATTATTCTCCTCCTGCTTTATTCCCTCGATGCATAATATACTATTATATGATTAGTACATATCTTTATAAATTGATACACCTCACATCACATCACATACACCGATTAACATTTTCAGAATGTCATTCAAAAGTTGCAACATCCGTGGAATTCTCTCGAAACGAAACCGTACAAATAGTTGTTAACAATGTGTCGACGTAAGATCGTTTCCAGGACGCGGACGGACTGAGAGCTATTTTCGGAATGTTCTTTGTGCCGATTTATTTGATTATCAATGTTGCCAGAGCCTTATTATATAAAAGTTAAGTGAAGCTTACCACAATATAATACTGAAAACCGCATTCAAATCGGTTGAGCCATTTCTGAGATTAGCGTTAACAAACGCACACACAAACAGACATACAGACAAACAGTCAAAAATTCTAAAAATCGTTGTTTTGGGTTCTATTGCGTTAATAAATGTCCCCAATAATAGTTTTTCTCATGTATCTTCTATGTACAGAAACGACAGATATAGATGTATATATTGTGATACACTAATTTATCATCGCGCGGGGTTCAGAGGAAAGTGCTGAAGCCCCGGTTGTGTTCTTCGCCCTATCCGGGGCCACGCGTATGGTTTTTAAGCTAATATGGCGCAACATCAGCCTGTTCTAACCAATATTTTTACTGGTAGTGACTGGGCTTAACGTGCCCTCCGAAGCATGGAATATTTTTTCTTGACAGACAATCAGATAATTCAGCCTGCTTACGATCATAAATATTTTTTATTAATAGACAAAATATTTATTTTTAGACTGATCGAACATCCGAAAAATGTGATTTTCCGAAGCAACTTTAATAACAAGTTTCTAAAAGCCTTTTTCGGGGTTTTGGACATTGCTGAATCCAAAAACACTTCTTTTATAGCACTTTGACATTTTATTGCTTGTGCCCGAAATTCAAGATGGCCGCAAAAAAAAATTGCAAGGCAAAAAGTAAAAATAGTTTTACAAATATTGTTAATATTGACCAGTTAGTGTACTCTATATTTGTGATCTACTCAAGAAGCACTTTCATTTCATAACCCCCCTATGGTATCAAATAAAAGTGCTTCTTGAGTAGATTTCAATATTATTATTATTAAAAATTGCTACGTGGATTTTCGTGAAATATTTTTTAAGTCTTTTGAAGTTAACAAGAATATTTAAAAAATTCAAGAGATTTATGACTTTGTGCAAATACCAACGAGTTCAAATACGATCTTCTCGTACAATTAGTATACATATTTGAAGCTGGCAGTACCGGAAGTCATCTTGTATGGCGGCATTGGCGGCAGTACAAACCACTACAAACAATAAGTACCAACACATAAATATTGCAGTTATTCTGACAACAAGCTTAGTTATCTCCCTGCACTCAATCGTGAACTAACAGTGTATGTGAGTTACAGCAAAATATTACAAGCAAATATTACCAAAATTTGGTTAAAGAACCTATAACAATTGCTTATAAGAAATATATTTCATATTACTTTCGAGCAATTGTTGTAGTTTCTTAACATGAAGATATTTAAAGGAGCAGGATTCAGTACATCGTGCTCGTGCAACTCATAAAAAGCTAAAATGATAATAAGGTAGGTATGTATGTCGCAGGATTTTGATGGAATCAGTTTTTTGATCAAAAAACTAGGTTTTTGATCAAAACCCGGGTTTTGCCAAAATACTGGTCGTAATCCAGAGAATAGTCCAGTATTTTGTTTTTTGACAAAGTACTGGACCATTTGCTGGATCTTGTTCAGTATTTTGTCGTAGCTTAAGTTTTCGTAGCGTAACATAGTACGTAGCGCGTTATTGATTAAAATAACGTCGGCGGCAATTCTTTGCGTTAGTAAACAATAAGAAAATGTGATAATTATTTATTCGTTACAATAATTTTTCATATGTTAAGCACAAATCCCCCATTCACTTTAGATATTTTTAATAAAAAACTTTTTATTTTTTAACATTATTAGATGTAACAAAATAATTTAATACCATAATAAATCACTTACAAAATCACTTACAACCTTCTGCGCAAAACTACCTTGGACGATATGGGGTGCCTCACCTACAGTTCTACAGTTCTACGGACTACTGGCCTGGCGCTGCGCTCTGCTACTCCGCGTCCGCGGGCGAATATGCGTGTCCCACCGCGCCGTGTGGGAGCGCTCTGCCCATGCCAAGAAAGTGGATACAGCACTCAACGAAACCTGCCGTATAATTACTGGCTGCCTTAAACCGACCCCGGTACCAATGCTGTATCCACTGGCAGGAATAGCGCCCCCAGAAATCCGTAGAGCAGTTACAAGTTCCACTGAGAGGGCCAAATTGGAAACTGACCCACTTCATCCGATGCACAACTACAGCCCTGTGCCTCAAAGGCTCAAAAGCCGCAGGAGCTTTATGAAGTGTGTCAGTCCAATTTCTGGTGAAGCCCCGCAACAAGCGAGATGCCGGTTATGGAAGGAAAAAACTAACCAACCTTCCCCCTTTGTGCCACTGTCGAAAAATCTCCCGCCTGGACACAATATTGCGAGGACGACTTGGAAGTCTTTAAATAGGCTCCGTACTCAAGTCGGTCCGAGCAAAGATAATCGCTTCAGGTGGGGATTCACACAAGATTCCGACCTTCGATGCAAATGCGGGGTAGACCCACAGACCAAGTCCCATTTAATAGCTTGCTCCACATGCCCCACCACTTGCTCGCGAGAGCAGTTAATGCAGGCAACCGACAACGCAGTCAGGGTTGCGGACTACTGGGCTAGGGAAATTTAAAGAAAAAGAAAGATAAGGTGTATTCTTGTCATCGACTCGATAGAAGAAGAAGAAGACTTACAAAACCTCCTCGCATGACAGTAGCTCGACTCGCATGTGCTGTCCACATGATGCGAGTACTACCTTGTCTTTTGTAGTCTATTCGTGACCATGGAGTTTGAAACAACTCCGAAATATCGAGGTAACAATAAACATAATCGTGGTAATAATCCCGTTCATAATAACACTCCAATTGCAGTGAACAACCGCGAAAGTCTTAAAACTTATATCACAATAATTCGTCTGTAGAACTCCATAGTAAAATTTTTTGTGATGTTTCGTATGAAAATGATTTCATCATTGGTACAAGAAAGGAACCAACTCTTGAAAAAATGTAATCCCGATTTTAGTATGGAATTGCCGCCTCTGTGCCGCGCATGCGCCGTGCAACGAAAAGTAAACTTTTTAATTTTTTCAGCATACTGTTTGTAAAGTACGTCAACACCACAGGTCAACACAAATTCGTTTTGACGTTTATAATTCGAACATTACTCTATGATAGTAAGTAGATAAAGAAAATTATAAAACCACACAGTCGCGAGAAAATTAGCACGAGTTGACATCAAAGTTTTCTTCGTTGCTATGGTGCTGCCACAACTTGTTCGACCTCACTGGTAGGTACTTCGTCTTGACTCCGACTTCGCCTCGATCGTAACAGGACAACGGGACAATCGAAAATCGTCCCCGCCTGCCCGTGACGTGACGCGACCTTGACATTTTTTACTCTCAACGCGCCTAAAGAAGTTTCACTTCAAAATATCCCGTGCCAAGCTGCCAGCAAGCGTGCCAAGCAGAGTGCCAAGCTGCCAGCAAGCGTGCCAACATTTTGTTTTTCTTTTTCAGAAATATTTTTCTCCCAATACTACTGTGGGTAGTCGGCGCAAGATCCTTTCACAACCCTTATTATCAGGCTAAAGCCTGGCACGGCTTGTTTGACGGCGCTTCAAAATTCATTCCATGGGATGACTATTACCACTACCCCAACCAGGTCAATTTGTGGCCTGCTATGCTTAGACCCTATGATCTATCCAAGTACGTAGAATACAGAGTATAGAATAACATTACTATTCTTAAGGTTATACAGGGTGTAAAAAAAGTACTGCGTTCCTTTAATTCTACTAATAATACCAAACAACTTTCCCAAAGCATAAAAAAATTAACTCTTAAAATAGTACATTATTGGCCTCAATACACTATCTATCTATTTAGCCTATATTAGCCCACTGCTGAGCATAGGCCTCTTCTTTTATGCGCCATCCATTCATTCCGAATCGCAGGTGGCGTCCCTGAGCAAGGAACGCCCTTTCTCCCAGGGGACGAGAGTGAGGCCGTCGGGACGTTTTCCGTCGGTCCGACAGAGACCCGGAGGCTTCAGGACGCACGGTATATTTGCTGACACCAACGCACGCCGAATGATAATTATCATTAAGCGCGTGGTGTCTTGGGAACCTTCCTGCGCATTTCGCACAACTAAGGCCGTGGTGGCCAGAAACGTCGACTGGGGCTCCACATGGGCAGTTGTGCGATCCACAAATTTTGCATCCTAAACGTAAAGGGGTATTTAAAGCGAATATAGAACCCTCCTTCGAGCACCCAGACTTTTTTCACCCAAAAATATCAACTGGACTAAAGGACAAACTTAAGTTTGCTGTTGTCCCCATACTAGATATAGGGAGACGACTACGAAAATAAGTTTGTAATTTCTTTTTTATATTTTACAAATTTACAGTTTTTAGATTTTTTCCTTTGATTGTGCTATTATATACTGCTTCCTTCTAAATTTCATGATTGTAGGTCCACGGGAAGTACCTTGTAGGTTTTTGAATCATGAGGAAATATAGGGTACTTCCCGGTGATCTTGAAATTTGGCAAGAAGCAATGTCTCCTAGTAGGTACGATTAAAAGAAAATAAATCCAAAAAGTATATTTTTTTAGTTAGAGCACAAAAAAAAGTACTTTTAGTATTTGGTCCCCTTGCAAATATTCAAACAAACGTATCTTTTGATTGCGAGGACTGAAAAGTATGATTCTTTTACAGCTTCAAGGGACCCTAGACTTGAGTATTCAGTATCAACTTGATACCTTCGCGTTTCTGAGAAAAAGGGTGGTGACAGACAGACAGACAGACGGACAGACAGACGGACAACCGAGTGATCCTATAAGGGTTCTTTTTTTCCTCTTGAGGTACGGAACCCTAAAAATTTCTTTTCAATACAAAAATGCTCTCAGTATCTGCAATTTTCATAGGAGAATGCAAAATTTTATTTTGTCCTAAAATTTTGTGCTTTGGGAATGTTAATAGTCATCAACCTAACCAAGTGTATTTCATGGTTAATTGTCCCTAGATACTTACTGGTAAAACACACAGCGACTGCCATTCTGCCGTACAGAGCCTAAAACGCAGTATCTGTTTTTTTTTTATTTTTTTTATATTGATTCTTGATACCTAAATGTCAATTTCTCCGGTTTTTTGCTAAAATAACTAAAAGTTGAAATAAAGTCGATTTGCAGTAACTGATGACAAAACGGCAAATAAATATAACAAAACCAACTAAAATGCAGCATGAACAGTTCTCTGTTTATTTACGTTGTTTTCAACGGGCATTACTGATTAAAATGCAGTAATGAATTCAGAAACTGCAATTCAGTTTGTAATTTATGTGGTTACAGTCGTACAAGGATCTTTTGGCGCTTGGGTGACATTGACAGCACAGATTACCTAGTATATATTATGACCCTCAGTTATGACCTAACGGACATATATACTAGGTAATCTGTGTAATAACTGGTACCGAATAAATGATTTATCTATCTATCTATCTGTCAATGTCACCCAAGCGCCAAAAGATCCTTGTACGACTATATGTTATGTTAAAATACCGGCTAAAGTGCAGTAAATTAGATACTGCATTTTAGTTGGGGTATTATTGATGTACTTAATTTATCACACAGCACATACTGCATGTTACTTGGGAAATTTATATTATTAATGGGCTTTATTTACCACCTAAATCGCAGTATCTTGATTCTAAACAGCACAATGTTGGTTTTATTGGAAGGCGCTAAAGGTATTTTACTATTTAAAATGCAGTGTAGACTAAATGTGATGTTATATTTTATACTACACCTATTCGGAAAGTATATTAGTTCTTACTTGAAAAAAGGGAAGAAAGTACGTAAATCCAAGCGAACGAATATGCGGGCGGCAAAAATATATGGGATTTAATTTCTCCCCTAGGGGAGAAAGTACTTTCTCCCCGCCTTTATTTTTTTTTAAATTCATAATTCAAGACTAGAAATAGGCCGATGCCAAAAAACTAAGTTTGTATCACAAAGCCCACAAAATGATACTGGCCACTTACATTTATTTGGCAGTATGTGCTTTGTTTCATTTGCTTTTATATTTTTAAGTAAAAAATATGGCAAAATCAACATGTCCGCGCGGTCTTTTTCGTTCTTTGATTTATTTGACTTATTTAATGTAAAAAAAAACATCCCCTGAAAGAATTACCTGGTGATAGTTGTTCAGTATCGTTGTCGGAGCAACACCTATCAGTTTGCGGGACGCTGTCCCTTACACCCGGTAGATTATTAATTCTGTGGCACTGGCACCTGGCAGGTGGGTGAACGGCACGTGGACGTCGGTACCCATATGGGAAGGACCATGGAAGGAGTCGCCGGATTGGCGTGTGGTGGAGAGACCGCACTTGCCAAAACATAGGTATTATCACTACACCCTGTACAAAGAATCGGGTCGGTACTACCGCCTCCAGCCGATACACATCTTTAGCTGGTGGTATTGGCGCGGGCATGTGAGTATACATGTAAATTAAAGGTTAACTACGGTTATTTAACTTAATTCGCCGTTAACTACCAATACTTAACCGGTTAATTATGGTTATTTAACCGAGTGCGACATTGAAACGGGGGTGGCAATAATTCAGTTTTTAATGTCAAAAATCACAAAAATGACAGTTAAATTCACAGTCTTAAAAGTCATTCAAACTCTCAAAAGTGTCGAAATAGTCAAAAATTTCAAAAATGACAAAAATACATGGATGTATTAATCAAACTGGATTGAGCGCTAATTTCAAAAATGTGCTGACAGAAAGGTCCGTTCTTGTGGGTTGCATCCTTTTCTAGTAGGTCGTCTAAAATTTTGTGGACTTAAAGGAATATGAGTATATACATCTCATGTTCATAATAAACCAATTATAGTTGAGACTCAGAACCGCACTCGGGAGTCGATCAAGCAAGTCATAATTAAACTTTTACAGAATTAGTTTAATAAGGCACTTAATTTATATTTTACAAGGTATTAAATTCCAAAAACTTGTCAAGTTCCCCCGTTTGACGGTAGCAGAGCCTTAACTGGTAACAAAAGGTTAAAATATAGTGTCTAATATTGTATAGATATACAATGGTACGGAACCCTTCGTGCACGAGTCCGACTCGCACTAGGCCAGTCGTTTTTAATATTAACGCGTACTAAAGATAATATTATATTGTTTACAGGAAAGGCCTGAGTATATGTTGTGTTACTGCGTGACAGTTTATAAAGATAATATTATATTGTTTACAGGAAAGGCCTGAGTATATGTTGTGTTACTGCGTGACAGTTTATAAAGATAATATTATATTGTTTACAGGAAAGGCCTGAGTATATGTTGTGTTACTGCGTGACAGTTTATAAAAGATTTATTACATTAGGCATGGGCGCTGTCATTACTTACAGGTAAATTGTATCCTTTTGCTGACTTCTACGTATGCCCGAGAGGAAGGGTAGCTGGAATGTTCTATGTTTTTCTATCGCTTCCAGTCCAGCATGGTAGGTACTATACAACGTGTAACAAAAAGGGTATATGCATCGAGAAATGTGTAAATCTACCCATGAAACTGAACAACTCTCCCTAAGGAACATAGGTCGAAATACGAAAAAAAAATGCGAACGACATACAAAATGCATCAGCTGATAGCGTATTTAGTATGGGAATTGGGAAGGCAATTTTTTTTTTTCGTATTTCGACCTACGTTCCTTAGGGAAAGTTGTTCAGTTTCATGGGTAGATTTACACATTTCTCGATGCATATACCCTTTTTGTTACACGTTGTAAGTATAGTACCTACCATGCTGGACTGGAAGCGATAGAAAAACATAGAACATTCCAGCTACCCTTCCTCTCGGGCATACTGTAGAAGTCAGCAAAAGGATTGGAGGGTTGTGTATTGTAAACATAGAAATATTATTATACTGACGTATAATTGTAAATAAGGCGATGGGCTGTCAACCTGTTACTACAGCGATACACAAAATACGGTACAATATTTACAATCTAAAATTAAAAAAAAAATTGGCATACGTGGCGAAGGAGCCTTTTACTTCTCTGCCTACCCCGTAAGGAAGAAAGGCGTGACTTTACGTATGTTTGTTTGTATGTTAATTGTATAGTTAAGTCACGCCTGTATGCCTATAGGGTAGATAGAGCCAAACCGGATAAAAGAGCATTTTCGCCACGTTTGAAAAGTTATGAGACTCAATAATGAAATAGAAACTGTGTATTATTGCTATTACTCCAAGAAATAAGGGTCAAGCGCCCATAGTAACCTCAAATTTTGGTGATTAAGTTTTTCACTCGACTCGATATGTCCACTAGGTCATTTTTAGGTATTTTTAGTTCGAGCGGCCTGGGGGTATTTTTTTATCCATACAAATTTATATGAAAATATTGTTCTTTTTTAAATAGAGATTGTATAGTAAGTATTGTCAGTTTCTAATTTCTATTTTTAAGGGCAGCCAATTCAGACTTCGCCTTTCGGAAAAAGCAAAATACGCAGAGAAATCTTCATTCAAAAAATCTGAAAAAACATGACTAACTATGAACATATTACCAACACAAATGTGTGATTGAAAATGAGATGTTGTTTATTTCTGTAAATGAAAATTGCGTTCAAAGTAAGGTCGAAATCGTCAATTTTCTTTTACAAAAAATGGTTTTATGTAAGAAATACTTAATATTTTTTTGTAAAACTTACATGTTTAAATTGGCATATTAATGAAGAATTCAAATGTGAGGTAGATGTTTTTTAAAAAATAATCTGTATTTTTGCCAATTTCTTTTGCGTATTATACTTATAACAATTACGCTCACGCGCGGCCTGCCAGTGGCTCGCGGGCCGTTGTCGAGGTAAGACCTGTGCCGCTTTTTGTAAAAAAAATCTTTCCCGTTCATCATCGCTTGCGTCATGACGTAGCATTTGAAATACCTAAACTTCTCGAATAGCCTGCCCTTAATCCGTTAAGCCTCCTACACACCAAAGCGGCCGGCATGGCCGCCGGGCGAGCCGCGAGATGCCGCGCGGGCCGCGCGCGGCTCAAGGTTACTTAGCGCTTGGAGTTAAGGTTTATTTTCGTGCGGACCGCTCATTTCTGCGGCTTGTGCCACCGGCATGCCGGCAGGCGGTGTTTAGCAGCCTTTAGATTTGAAGATGTAGCAAGTCATATGCGTAAAGTAAAACATTCAGCCATTTCGTGTCAGGAACAGACAAAACTTAGCTTGTTTCAAAAATTATGATTTTCTGTTTTATACAAAACAGCTAGATGTAATATAATTGTGTGATATATTTTTAGAATCAACTTTAAACGCCCTTTCATTGGATACCCCATATGATAGGTTTTTACCCCCCACGCCCCCCAGGATAAAAAGAAATCTATTAGTCTTAGACTAGAAATACTTAAAATTATCTAGTGAACATATCTAGGCACAAACCTTAATTACCAAAAGTTGAGGTCATTTCCGCTATTACTTTGAGTATATATATATATATATTTTTTTTACTAATTAAGTACATACAATACATTGTCTAAAAAAGGAGATCTTCAAGCGCGTCCCCACGAGACCTAGTCCCCAGCATACTGGCAGCATTCCCTCTTTGGATGGCCACAAGCTGATTCGCTGGGTGAGGAAGCTGCCAGCTCTGCGATCGCCAGTAGTCTCGTTGAGACGCGCCGAAAGATCTGCTAATATTTTATTGATCTGTTTTATTTTATCAATGGAGTAACATTAAATTTGATTGATTTTTATATTCCTTGTAAGTCTCAGAAATTATAGTAAATACTTAATTACCGACAACTAAATAAGATGTTTTAATCAAACAAGAACCTTTGCAATTTACCGTATAAATAAATACCTAGTTAATGTGAGAATTAAATATATTTTTTTACTTTAATTGACTCAGCCAGTAATCTTCAGAATACCTAGGTAATCTGCACATTAATTGGTTTACGCACATTAACGGTAACAATATAGTTATGGTCTTTCTTGAGGCTTCCCCGGAGTGACCAATTTTCATACAAACGCAGTTTCGCGTTCATTCTTAAACTGTAAGACCAATCTTAACCAAACTGTGTACACATAATCAAATGCAACATATCTATTATTCTAATTACTTTTGGATTGAGAATATTAACCAAGTACAAAATTAGAGTGCAAATTTAATTTTAGGCGATATTCACGCAAAAACGTTTTTTCGGTCTCATTTTGTTCATGTTTAATATTTTCAAACCAAAACTAATTAGAAACATATGGAATTTGATTATGTGTACAAAGTTTGGTTTAACAGATAAAAAAATTATATATACATTTGTATGGGATTTCGCCGCTTCGGCAGACCCTTAACAAGTGCATTTCTTACGTGAAAGAAAATTATCGTTATATTAAAAAACATGGATCTGAATCTGGACATTATTTTATTGTATCGGGCCCGGGTCTAAGCATGGATTATTTTAGTCGGTTGATAACATACTCTCATGACGCAGCGGACTTCGCCTCGCCGCGCCAATCAGCTCCGCTCGTGACCACGGTTGATGTAACTCAACCGAAACGTCAGGAATCGTTCAAACCTATCTATATTAATCCAAGTTTAGACCCGATGCGATAAAATAGTGTTTACAAAGCACGAAAGAAACTGTATTCCTCAGGCACGTCCTCACGACCGCACTGACCAGTGAGATGGTTATATCGAAGTACAGGACACGTAAGACGCTCGAGAACATTTTGGGCGCCTGGTACAACACCGACAGTTATGACTACACGAAAACCAACAGCGTGTACTACATGACTCCGGCCCGGGTCACGTACCATACCAGGGTAAGTTAACAGCGTGTACTACATGACTCCGGCCCGGGTCACGTACCATACCAGGGTAAGTTAACAGCGTGTACTACATGACTCCGGCCCGGGTCACGTACCATACCAGGGTAAGTTAACAGCGTGTACTACATGACTCCGGCCCGGGTCACCTACCATACCAGGGTAAGTTAACAGCGTGTACTACATGACTCCGGCCCGGGTCACGTACCATACCAGGGTAAGTTAACAGCGTGTACTACATGACTCCGGCCCGGGTCACGTACCATACCAGGGTAAGTTAACAGCGTGTACTACATGACTCCGGCCCGGGTCACGTACCATACCAGGGTAAGTTAACAGCGTGTACTACATGACTCCGGCCCGGGTCACCTACCATACCAGGGTAAGTTAACAGCGTGTACTACATGACTCCGGCCCGGGTCACGTACCATACCAGGGTAAGTTAACAGCGTGTACTACATGACTCCGGCCCGGGTCACGTACCATACCAGGGTAAGTTAACAGCGTGTACTACATGACTCCGGCCCGGGTCACGTACCATACCAGGGTAAGTTAACAGCGTGTACTACATGACTCCGGCCCGGGTCACGTACCATACCAGGGTAAGTTAACAGCGTGTACTACATGACTCCGGCCCGGGTCACGTACCATACCAGGGTAAGTTAACAGCGTGTACTACATGACTCCGGCCCGGGTCACGTACCATACCAGGGTAAGTTAACAGCGTGTACTACATGACTCCGGCCCGGGTCACGTACCATACCAGGGTAAGTTAACAGCGTGTACTACATGACTCCGGCCCGGGTCACGTACCATACCAGGGTAAGTTAACAGCGTGTACTACATGACTCCGGCCCGGGTCACCTACCATACCAGGGTAAGTTAACAGCGTGTACTACATGACTCCGGCCCGGGTCACGTACCATACCAGGGTAAGTTAACAGCGTGTACTACATGACTCCGGCCCGGGTCACGCTACCATACCAGGGTAAGTTAACAGCGTGTACTACATGACTCCGGCCCGGGTCACGTACCATACCAGGGTAAGTTAACAGCGTGTACTACATGACTCCGGCCGGGTCACGTACCATACCAGGGTAAGTTAACAGCGTGTACTACATGACTCAGGCCCGGGTCACGTACCATACCAGGGTAAGTTAAGGGTTGCTTTTTGGCACTGAAATAGTAGTTTATGAAGCTGCTACATATTGAGGGGTATTAGAAATACGAGTGTTGTTTGTGAAACAAGCGAAAGCGAGTTTCACAATAGTATCACGAGTATTGTAATACCTAGTTATGTACAGTTTCATACACTATTTTATCTACTCTCTTACATTGGGAATTGGGACTAAACCTCAACTACTAAATAAAAAAAAAACGAAGTAGTTTTTTTTTGCATCTTCCGTAGCATAAACCTCTTGTTAACATTTATCGTACAGTTTCCTCGACTTCACGGGCAATACATTGTTGGGTTGTTGGCTATCGCAAATAGACCCGATAAAAAGTAAAATGAGTATAAATAATCGCGAGTGCTTAAAAAGTTATAAATTATGCATGTATTATACACCTTCCCCTTGAATCACTCTATCTATTAAAAACCGCATCCAGATCCGTTGCGTAGTTTTAAAGATTTAAGCATACATACAGACATACATACATACAGACAGCGGGGAGCGACTTTGTTTTATACTATGTAGTGATGATAGTGATAGTGATTGTTATTTATTGTTACGATATGTCCGATGATAAATCGCGCACTCTTATCTTGTCTATTACCGGGTTCCATGCACCAAAATCTATCGCGAATAGACCCGATAAAAAGTAAAATGAGTATGCATAATTTAGTAGAGAACCACTGATAATTTTAGAGGTTTCTAATGTGATGTCGTAAATAAACTAATTTTTTTGCGCTTACATTGCAAACGCTGGCTGAACCCTACGAGACAAATCAGAATAATGTACTACAGTATTGTACACATTAAAAAAAAATTGATTTGTTATTTCTATTATTATTTCGGACATATTTTGTATGTATATACTCTATTATTTTGACAGTGGAGTGCGCCGGAAATGGTGAACCGTTCGCACCCAATTCCGTGCGTGTTCGACATCGCGCTGTGGACGTCCACCAAGATTTTCTACTACTACCCCGAATGGACCAAATGGCATGGCGCGGATAGAAAATTGCCTGGATTCAATGGCTGGGGGTTCATCACCAGTTTGTGCAGCCGGTGGGCCAACAAACCTGGGTGAGTGAACGTCCACCATGCGGTTCCACCACGACAGCAGGCACGCTATTTAACCAAAACAATCCCACGATCAAAACTAATAAAGGACCCTTCCTTTTTAACGACGACGCGGCATAATGCATAAAGACAATAAAGGAAACCATAATGACCGAACGCACTTCCACCCCCAATTAAGGATGTTAGATAAGACGTCCCAAACTTTTGAGAATAGATAATAAATTAACATTGTAATTGACTAGATACTTTCGGGCATTTTAATATTGTATTAGCTTCGCCCTTTAGTGGAGCTTCCACTGCGCAGCGTCGGATAGACATGGCAGTCCATCCTGACGCCTTAGGCATAGGTACTCTAGTTAAGCTCTAGTTAAGTTATATTTGTAACTAGACATTAAGCTCAGTAAATAAAGTATTTTTTAAAAACTCTCATCTCGTCTCGCTGAATTTAAGTCGCTGGTCTTTTCTTCTTTACGTGGGGGTTTAGAGTCTTTCGACCTGATGAGCCCGATGAACCCTGGTGTCAGAGTTTTTAAACCGCCTAATAGTTAGATAATAGCACAGCTAATCTAACAGGCCTCTGACATTATTTGTATAACGACCACTATCAAAAACAGTGACCTATCAATTTTTAGAGGCGTTTCCATTGCCTTCGAAAGATACGGTAAGTGTAGCTCGATCATTTGTGGATAACTGTTAAGGTATGGCATTCCTCGCGAAATCGCTGCGGATCGAGGAACGGAGTTTATCTCTAGTCTAGTACTATAAAACAGGTATGCTCTCTTCGGGAAACATGAATGCGCACCACGAGAACTAGCGTCATAGGTAATAATCCGCCTGTTTCCAAAATTTGGAAATTAGTTTAAAACTATAGATTAGTATTTATTTTACCCCAAATATATTATTAGTTCAAGAAAAATGGGTCTTTTACATAAGTATTTTGCGTTTTTAGAAATAATTTTGAAATTGACTGTGAAAAAGGCCAAGACTATCATGTCATCTTGAATGACGTCACTCCTCGCGAATTGACAATTACCGTGTTGCCATTTCTCAGAGACACATAAAATAGTGTTGGGGTATTTACCTTTACAATGTATAGGATGTAGAGGTAAATTAAAGGAATTTATATACCTAATACGTACCGCTGGAATGCTTACTCCAGCTCAAACCGCAGTTCACTTTTGGTAATGTTTTTTGTCCATTCTACAAGAGGCACACGGGTGGTTGCTGTACAGCCGAACACATCTACTGATCCAGTATTGCGGCAGTATACTCATGACAATTTGGTGATACTCCATAACGGGCTCACACGACGATGTTGCTACTTTTTAATTTCCACTGTTTTTAGATTTTAGACGCACTATAATTGTTGGCAAAACTCTTTTTTCTACAGGATACACAAAGAAGTAAAAAGAAAATATACTTTTATTGAAAAAGAACTAAATTAATTTGTTACTTTTGTGTTTAATAAAAAAAATAATTTGTGCTTCTCGTACCCGCCGCAGCGCCGATAAGATATTATAAATTGAAGAACATATTATTTTTCTTAATACTTCTTTGGAGGAGGATATCTGTTTCATACCTTAATTTCATGAAAATATCGTTCAAATTTTTTAACAATATTTTGTATGGGCTCAGGTTGCACCACGGACCTTAAAAATAACCATAGGACCATATCTATTCTCGCTGCGCTCGTTTCATAAACCACACTCGTGTTAAATATCCCTCATTATGCAACAGTTACATAAATAGCTATTTATTATCATCATTATATAAAATACAAGCCTATGACAGCTACCCATTGGAATTAAAGTATAGGCTTCAATTAGCTCAAAGGGATGGTTAATTATGATGTTAAAGTTAATCCAATAGAGTATAAACGAGATGTTTATTTACTTGTTAAGAAAGAAATAGGAAATAAGATTTATTTAGGTCCATATTTGGTACTAGAAGATTTAGAATGTAATGTTAAGATTAAAAAAATGGAAAAACTGATGTTGTGCATAAGAACCGCACTAAACCATTCGATGTTTTTAAATAACTTTTTATTTTTTCGTTTTTAGTAATTACTTAATTAATACCTACTTGCGTATGACTTTTTATGATCTTGTGATGTTAGTTTTAAAATAAATTTGTACAATTTATTTTATTTTCACCCTCCAGGGGAGGTGTAGTGTAGACTAAGTATAGTAGCGTAAGTAAGCACTTTTACTTTACCTATGTAATTGTATATGTGCGTACCATTACGAGTACCAATTAATCAGTAGTATTAATTCAGCATTTGTTCGTTTCATTACTTTCCAAATAGGCCAACCTACTCATGTGACTGTGATGTTTTTTTAGAGTATGAATGAAGTTTGAACGTTTACATTCTGTAATTATTTATTTTTAAACAGGGAACAAACATTGATGCCAAACTACGGTTTGATACTGATCGTGGGCCGTGGGGGGTCAGATGGTGGTGGACAATAAAACCGCAATGCACTTCATACCCTAAAGTTTGGCCAGTTGTGGGTCAGCTTTTAAATCTTGTATTTATTTTGAAACAGGGCCTCAGAAAGACCCTACATCGGCGAGGACCTGATGTTCATCGTGGGGTGTCAGATGATAATGGACATCGGTCGAAAGCCGTACCCCTGGTTCAAATACGCGATCAGGTTCCACTCGGGGTCCGGGCGGTTGGACCCCTGCCCTAAGGTGAGTCATGTTCATGTCATGTCTAGTGCTATTATACGGGGTGTAAGGGACAGCTAGCATGGTAGCAAAATACTGAGTCCCTTACCTTTTACTCTCAAATTGTTATAAATGTGTTTGTAATTTAATTTGTTTTGATTTTTGTGAGTAATAAAGATATATTTAAATTTGAATTTGAATACCTAACGCAAAACACGACCACCTACTACTGTCCAACAGCCTGTAACACCAACAACTATGCAAATAGATTCTACTTAGTGGAATAGTTAGAGCATTAGCTAACGAACATGAAAAACTGAATATGATCCATGTAACAGATACAACTTTGCAAATAGATTCTACTTAGTGGAATAGTTAGAGCATTAGCTAACGAACATGAAAAACTGAATATGATCCATGTAACAGATACAACTTTGCAAATAGATTCTACTTAGTGGAATAGTTAGAGCATTAGCTAACGAACATGAAAAACTGAATATGATCCATGTAACAGATACAACTTTGCAAATAGATTCTACTTAGTGGAATAGTTAGAGCATTAGCTAACGAACATGAAAAACTGAATATGATCGATGTAACAGATACAACTTTGCAAATAGATTCTACTTAGTGGAATAGTTAGAGCATTAGCTAACGAACATGAAAAACTGAATATGATCCATGTAACAGATACAACTTTGCAAATAGATTCTACTTAGTGGAATAGTTAGAGCATTAGCTAACGAACATGAAAAACTGAATATGATCCATGTAACAGATACAACTTTGCAAATAGATTCTACTTAGTGGAATAGTTAGAGCATTAGCTAACGAACATGAAAAACTGAATATGATCGATGTAACAGATACAACTTTGCAAATAGATTCTACTTAGTGGAATAGTTAGAGCATTAGCTAACGAACATGAAAAACTG
>JARACY010003904.1:0-29962 GCA_029255725.1 Scrobipalpa atriplicella | reverse complement strand
TGATAGTTAAGAGTCTGCTTTATATAATTGCGCTACGTTTAGTTACCAACAAATGTAAAGGTACTTAACTGTTATTCGTCAAGATATTTCAGGCATTTTGTGCCATGTGGCAGAGTCATTAAGAAGAAGACCCTAATTTCGGGGTGATTTATTAGATATCTCATCATAGTAAATCAAGACTTGAAAACTCAGTCTCATTACGACAGGCTTATTCAAGAAAAAGCTTTACTAAAATGAAGGAAGGAATAATGAAGAGTTTAACATTTTATTATAGAAAATAAATGCCTTATCTTATCTTCTTGCTTTGGAATGAAAACCCAGAAATCTTCCTACTCATAATTTAGACATTAATTGTATCTTAAAAGAATTTCAAGAAAACACTGAGAAAATATATGGATCAATAAAAAATCAGTTTCAACGGATCCGAGTTGCATTATTTTAACTACAACGTTATATCCAGGCTTTTCACAAGAGCCGTAGTCGAATGAAGTGGGTTTTCAACTTTTTTCTTATTTATCATCCATACCATAGGCCCGTATTTATAATCAGCTCTCAAGAGTGACAGCGAGTTTGAGTTTGTATCAGAAATGTCATTTCAGTACAAAACGATCTGTCAAATTTATACTTAATATTGCTCTCAATCTTGAGATCGCTTTATAAATACGAGCCTTAGTGACGGCCAAAAACATTTCCTTGCTCTATTAGTCTAGTAAGTGTTAGGTTACATATTTAAGTCGTCTTTACCAACATAGTCATAGTTATCCAACTATTCTTCTCACTTAGGTATTATGCCAAAAGCCGATTATTATTTGGGTCAGGGTGGCAAGAGGTTTCGCTAAATGCGAAGGACGATTCGTATCGAAAGGGACGCGACATAGTTATCATATAAATGATATAGTGCACAGCTGTTTGAATGTTACTCAAGTTGGTAAACGTTCTCTATACTTATACAAGCCGACGACATGTATCAATAATAAATCTCTTTAGGTGATTGATTGTTTAAAACTTTTATTTACTGACGTAATAATATATTTACGTAATAATTATTCTCAAAGTAGCATTTAATTTTCCATGATTGAAGATTGTTGTGATTGGCTGATATTTCTGGCAGATAGAACAGAATAATATCCTAAATGATATCAAAATATTACGTAGATATGACAATATTTGACCCTATATAAATATGACAGTCGCTTTTTTAATGCTATAAAAAATATTATGCCGTTCAAGATAGATGTTATATCATTAACTCTGAAATCTACACGTCAATTTCTCTTTAGAGTTTAAATATGATTTATTAGATCGAAAAAGGGCAAACTGAAAGGTCACGACCATGTTAAAGAAATCAAAAGTTACATTTTCCCAAGGTCACACCATAGCCACCAGTCAATTGTAAAGAAATGCGTGTCATTGGAGCCATATACTACGTCGACGCTTCAGCCTGATTTAGATCAGATGTTATAAAGTTTATGCTCATGTGGGCTATAAAAGTTTACAGATCTAGATTAAAGTCGATACCGCAACCTAACTTGCGTATTTTCTGAATATCGAAGTTTCGAGTCTGGTTACAAGCATTTAGTGGATTGTTTGGTCTGCTTTCTGTCATTGCTACGGTAATACGCGTTGGTGGGTGCAAAAAATTAATAAGTAAAAATACCCCAAATACAGTTGGACGTTATGATGGAAATATAAAATATTTAATTTCACAGTCCCGTGAAATACGGGAAAATGCTAAGTGATGATGATGACAGTTACTACATATGGACAAACACGCTTTTAACACGTTCAGACGGGACCACCGGTATAGATGGGCATCTACCCCGGTATTTACCCAAAGGTGGGTATTTATCCGGGTAGACGAGAGTATATACCCGGGTAAACGCCCATCTATAACCACCGGTGGCCACGATTCCCCCACACTTCTGACGTGTCAAATAATTGCCCTGTCTGACGCGGTGGCTATGACTATGACATGACGGCGCCAGTCTGAACGTGCAAATACATCTGATGGTGGCAACCGAGACGTTGTCTACTGTATTCTATGTCTGCAAAAAAGTGTAAGGTCGTGGCCGATCGATCATAAATATATGTGAATTCAGATACATTACTCGGCTTTCAATGTACTGAATAGATGTTTCGATTTAGGGATTCCATTTGAATCTTGCAAGGGTTTTGTACGCACTTTTTTCTGAAATGGAAATGTAATTCTTGATAAGTTCTAGCCTTATTGAATTATATTTTTCAATAGTATCAATGCAATATAGCAATATAATAACAGAGGAAACTATAACGGTTGATTTTATTGGAAACTGGTTGAGAAAAAAGTTCCTCAGATAGGTATTTTCTGGCACTGGTGTTTATAGTGTAGATACGCACATACATCACACAGGTTTTAATATAGTTTTTAGTTTTGTCTCAGTAATTTCAACGAGCAACAAAGGTATTTATGAGTGCTTGTCTAAAATGTTTAATAATAACGCATTATGACCCGAGCAAGAACATTCTGAACTGTAGGTAGTCGAAACAGTGCAAACTATTTCAATGTTCTTAGGTATACCTATAGTATAATACGACCAAAGCTAGAAAGTTTTTAGTCTGACATTGCATACCAGTGGATTAAGGTTCAACTTCTACACTTTGTATTATACAGGGTTACAATTAAAAATGACTCTATATTAATTTGTGGATATTGGCATTGAAGGCATTACATCATGTTTTTAAAACATGAAAATATAGATAAAAATGTCACTCGATTAAGGTTTTAAATTAGCGATTTGTGTGTTGAAATGACGTGTCAGTCAGTCCATAATCTTAAATTGTTATAATATTAGGCACAATACTTATGCACGGAAATATTTTTATATTTTATCGCTGTCAGTCCAGCAACACCCTGTATTTTCATATCTGCGTTGTAATTTGATAGCTAAAGTTCAAGCAGAGTTTCAGTCTTAAAGTTATCTCAAAGGTCAACAAGACATGAGCTGGTTACTTATCTAATCTTGGCTCGTAAAACCAAGGTTTCTTTCTAGCATTGCTTTCAGAAAAATAGTACATAAAAGGTCGAAATGTGTATTGTTTGGCTGGCATAACCTACTAACGTTGTGACTACGACGTAGGATTAAACTACTCTTGAGACTGACAGCAAGTTTGAGTTCGAATTAGAAATAGTCTTTTTAAAGCTCTCACGGTTATCAACATTAAATTGATTAAACCTGATACTGTTAGTTTTGTGTGTCGTGCAAGTGAAAATGTGTAAAGTAGTAGTGCTTTTGGAGGAGTCAAGTAATACGAATACGAACATCGGTAAACGCAACAGAAGGAGGGTAGACAGATATGTCTGCCCTTAACCACTACCACCCGCAAGTTCCTCAGTCGCTCCGTGATCATGATGTATGAAACTACATCGAAATATCAGACCTCACCCAAAATGGAAAACCACGGTAAATTTCCCGTTTTTAATCAATTTAATCTAATTAGAAATGTCATTTCGGTACGAAATGGCGTGTCAAATTCATACTCAATATTGCTCTCAATCACAGAATACTATTACTCCTCTCAATCCTGAGATCGCTTTATAAATACGAGCCAACTACATGTGCTATATGAGTGGAAAAAATCTTGTCCTTTTTGATGTCTCCGGTAAAAAAATCCTTCCTAGAAGAAAAACAAACAATTTTATTTTTATTTTTGGACAAAGTGCGGTGCGTTTTAAACTTCAAATGTTTTTTGTTTTCCTTTAGATAATGGATCTAAAAGCTTTTCGCCTTATTTATTTATTAACTACCTCAGAGCACCTGAGTCTATTTCCATTATCCTTCAGTAATTTAATATATTTTTGAGCACTGTGTTTGAAAGTGAAGTTGGTTTAGTTATTTTTGGTGTTTTCACATACAGTGTGTATGTTGTGTGAATGTCGGAAGCAAAATCATGAAAGTGTCTATGAGATTTCTATAAGTTTTTTGCCAATACATACAAAAATACAAAAAATGCTACGAGAAAAATAAATCATCTGGGTTTTATCTACTTATTTGTTTAGTTAAATGATGTATATGATTCAGCAGCAGAAACTTCGGTGACGAACTCGATTCATACAGATTTTAAATATTTTACAATTTTATTTTTTTAGGATAGGGAGTTATGGAGGGAGAGGAGAGAGGCCTTTGCCTAGCAGTGGGACACTCAACAGCTACATTAGATTAGATTAGATTAGATTTTTTTATAATATTTAGGTACTGGATAATACTAATAGATTTTACTTCAAATAAAATTGATCCTTGATACCTAAACCTGACCTTCATAAAAATCGGGAACAATCAGTTCAAATTAGCTCCAGGGAGGTGTAATGAAGACGTAATCAATTAGAAATATATATCTCGCCCCCGGATTCAATAATATACAGGGTGGAAAAAATCGCTTTCCTAAAACTAAAGTTTTTTTTTTGTTATATTAACAAAAACGCATCTAATAAATTGACTTTTCTGTCCTACTTAAACTGAAATAGATGTTCTATATTAAATATTTTTTACCAATCAACTATTCTCTTGATAGGAATTTTTTGCACAATAAAAAAACTACATAAGGAAATTGGATCCAAGATATTTGATAGTGTACTACGAGCTGTACATCAGAGAATCTAATTAAAATTTTGCATAGACTGAAGCGTAGCCACACTAAACTTAATTAACTCCTATAGAGCGTAAAATTTACTGTTAATTAGTTTCTATACCGCAGTTCAGGTAGTTTATAAAAATAGAGTTTTCCATTAGAAGAAAACTAAACTATGATATGTTGGTTTAAAATAAATTGGTGTCTATTCCATGGAACACAACTTTTTGGTTTGGTCCTGTCACTTTCTAAAATTGGAATAAAAAAAGAGACAGAAATGCAACAGTTGATTGTCCTGTCAAAGTGACGTTACACACCTGAACGGCATGCTTGATGGTGTCGCATAATTTCACTGTATAATTTATAAGCGTTTTACGTCACTTTGACAGGATTTTGTTCAGCTGTTCCTTTCTCTTTTTTAATCAAATTTTAGAAAGAAACAGGACCAAAATAAAAGTAATTATGACGTTGTGTTTACAACAGAATCGGCACCATTGCTTTTTTCTTGTTTAACTTAATTTACAAAAATAACTCTGATATGAAATCCCTGGATATAATGCACTTTTAATTCTATAGCAATAAAAGAAAATCCCGGATATAATGCACTTCCGGCCAGATAATAAACAGTTCTAAATAATCAATAGTTATTTCTCTTCCTGTGTACACTCACAGGGGTAACGTCATGTAGTATATTTATTTAAACCTATTTGTCTGAACACCTTCTAAAGCGCTCCTCGGTCGGCTAGTGTCGATTCAACGACGTAATGGGATTGCCGATGCCGTCCATTACTAGGGTTGAGCCATACAAATAAACATTACTACAAGAACCTAGTAGGTATTATCAATACAAAGTATAAATGGAGTCTTTAGATATAGGTATTTTTTAAATTCAACACTTAAAATGTTAAGTGTAGTTAGTTTAGAACAGTGGCATGGTTCTTTTAAGGTAGTGGGTTCAAATCCCTCCTGAACAGAATTTTTGATTTCTATATTTACAAGTTTTAAAAAATAAGTGTTCCTTTGCATCTGTCTGCTTTGCAATTTTAAACCCACAGTGTAGGTAAATGGCTTTTATTTGGCTAATAGACGCTCTCTGATCTGACTACCTCGCAAGGAATGTAAGCGAGATTTTTGTTTGTGCGTGTTATTTCTTAGAACTAACGTGTATTGAATTTTCTAAGCTATGGCTCTATTTTTAATTAAAACACAACAAACTTTATAACAGCGTTTATTTTTAGAACTTAATCAAGCCAATTGAAACTGTGAAAATGATGTTGTTATTGCTTGTATAAGCCTTAAACAAAATATAAAAATTTTGCAAACTGTTTTTTTTTTTTTTTTTTTAATTTATTTGCCAAAATAAGGGTACATTTCAAAAAAATTACAGTAGTCATCTCCAAAAGCCGTACACAGGCTTGTCTGGTGATGACGAGTTCTTAAATAACTTAACTAATACATACAAGGAAAAACTTATTTACTAAATGTAGTTGTAGTCCTTACTTTCCAATGACAAAAAGTATTTTTTTAGGTTGTTTTGATATTTAAGATTTTCAAGATACTGTTTTTGCACTTCAGTTGGGAGGCTGTTAACAATTTTTGGTAACATGTATTGAAAATGTCTTGTTCCGTAAACATTATTATGCGGAGGTAGGGAAAATACCTTATTTTCTTTAAGTTTTCTAAGATTTCTTTGTCTTACTTTTTGCTTTAATGTATCTAAATTGTGATGTTCTTCTTTTAATATTGCCAGTTTGATTTTATTTTGTATGGGAAGAACATTGCAATATCTAAATAACTGTTCATATTCATTTTTGTATTTGATTTTAACTTTTGTAGGAACTATAGTTTTTAATATTCTTAGTTGTAAGCTGTAAATACTATCTAAGTGTGTCTTGTGGGCTCTGCCGTATGTACTAAGACCGTAGTTTATGACTGAGTCGGCAAGTGCAAGGTAAATTAATCTTAAAGCTTTGTATGGTAGTCGATGCTTTAGAATACTTAGTTTTCCTAAGATACAACGCAGTTTGGAACATACATAGTTGATGTGTGGTTTCCAATTTAGTCTGTCGTCTATGTGCAGACCTAGATAGGTATGGCTACTGACAAATTCAATATTTGGACAGTTACATTTACTGAGCTCGCACTGGCGATGTAAGCAGTCATGTAGGTGGGCCACGATATTAGGCGAGTAATTAGCTTTATTATGACTGCTATGAATGTGGATAGCTTTGGTTTTTTGCGCATTTATTACTAGTCCGACGTCGTGTGCCCATCCGCATAATAGATTGAAGTTATGCTGGATGACATTCTGCGCTACTTCAATGTTTTTATCGGCCGCCACCACACATGTATCGTCTGCAAATTGAAACACAGACCCTGCTGTTACTAGATTACACATTTCATTAACATAAAGCAGGTACTCAGTAGGCCCGAGGATCGAACCCTGAGCCGTACCTTGTACTGTTTCTACAGGTTGACTAAATGCATTACATACTTTAACTAGTGTAGTACGGTTTGAATGATAACTTTTTAACAAATGTAACAATTTTCTTTGTATTCCGCAGTTATACAATTTTTCATAAAGTGTGTTATATCTTAACATATCAAATGCTTTCGTAAAATCAATGAAAACAACGATCACATGCTTTTTATTGTTCAGGTGATCGTTGATTTCATTAGCAAATTGGCACAATAATTGAGCGGTACTCTTATTCTTTTGAAAGCCGTAAAAATCACTACGAGTATTTTCGTCACTCTCGTGCAGCTCTATCAGGCAGCGAAGGGGCTCTATTTTAAATGAAAAAACACGACCTGTGCAGGCCTTATTTTTAGAAACGGATTAAAGTTTTGAAACCATTTACCTATTTATTCCCTTGTTCCTTTAATTGGATTCCATTTGTTTATATTTACACGTGAGACGCACCGTTTGAACGTTTTCCATTACCTAATTGATAAACGAAGGTATTTTCATCCATTTATTGTTTTTAGTATTTTATTTATCGCGATTAGCGACGATTGTCTAGACTAGATAATTTGTTTGACAAATATAAAATTAAGGATATTTAAAGACAGGCTAAAAACGAATGCTTTAGCGTAGAACTTCACAGGTCACAAAACTCTCACATAGCTGATGATGATAAAACTGCTTTTTATTCGTAAAGTTGAAAAGAAGTCCCTTGGGTCCGCTAGCACTTAGCTCAGTACTTTGAGACTTTAAACTCAATGATATCCGGTGGGCCGTGGGCTATAATACTTGACATCAAACGATTTTTCTTTGTGCTATCTTTGAGGTGTTAAATTCTAATGCTTGTTTCCAAGTATCATTTAAAAAAATCCTTTTGAATTGGCACTTGTTATCAGACTTTCATTTTTGACTAGGTATTGCATTTGTTCTGAAAGCAAAAGCAAGTTATAGGTACAGAAACAAGCTTCAATATGTATCTAAGGTACAATGGTATATTTTTAAAGCAGCAAAACTTTAGACAGACCATAAATTAGGCTGTCGATATGATTTCCTTTTTCCAAAGTGTACAGGACATACAAAATAAATTAACCCATTAAAATAAATTTATTTCAGAAAGTTCAAAAGTAAATTATGGCAGAAAAGTGGCCAGCGTAAAAATTTATCTATCAACGCTTCAAAAGCTTCACAACACTTTAAATTGAGTCTGTGTTGCGTTGAATCTTGCCAATTACTTCATAGCTTTTTATTTATTGGTTCGTTTCGTAACAGGAAATATCACTCGCCTTGATTTAAGGAAAATGTATAATACTACAATTTGTGACTCGAAAACCAGGGTTTTTATTTCATCTGAATATTAAAGCATCATAATAGATACGTGCAAGGGTGATTGATAACTGTTAATTTACATTTAATAATTATTATTCAAGAAATCCGTGTCATAATCTAAAATTTTGCAGACAGAAAACTTATAAATTTCTATTTTATGTGCTCTTGTATATTTTTTTATGAAAATACCGATACCAAGTTTAATTTCAAACAAAAAACCATATGTTTACCAGTATTCTATACAGTAAAGACAACGCGCGACTGAGTCTCGTAATTGAAACCACATGAAATATATAGCAGCTGTATCTTTCCATTCCACCCGTTTTCATTTTAAAGGTAACGGATCAACAATACGCCAGATGAGATGAGATCGGTAAAATGATTACGAAAGGCAAGACTGAATATTATTAAAGGAAATCAACATTAGTAATCGAATACCTCACATTATGTTATGCGTTGAATAAGAGCACTTTATAAAAATCGTTAAAATTTTAATATTAGGTCCTTACATATAAAATTGCTGTTCTTTCATAGTTGCCAGTATTGAGTATCGGCAATTTCATTATGTAAGGACCTAATACAAAAACTTCTAACTAGCTTGTAACATAAAGCAATAAGTACCACTTATTTGACAATCTGTGAAGAGCGATATTATTTATGACACTCAAGTTATATAGCTGGTAGTACTTTTCATTTTTGAAATAAAGAATGGAATATTCCTAGCTAGATGTAATTTTTTGCTCGATATGTGACGCATAGAAGTAAAAAAAGTACTGCGTTCCTTTAAACCACATGTTCTACTGATGATACCAAACAACTTTCCCAAAGTACAAAAATTTTAGCTCGAAAAAAAAATTGCCTTGTTGACTCAACAACTTTCTTGGTAAAGACGATATTTAAAATTTGTCATTACTTTTAAGTTCATCTCGTTCATATAGGCTATATAAGACGACATCTATCTAGCTTTGAATTTTTCTCCAACAAATAAAGGCTACAGAAGGTCACTATTATGTTTCAGAAGTTTTCCAATTCCCATATCGATTGAGTTAGAACAATTTGTGTGATAGCCTCCACCCGACATTATCGCCAACTACCCCTTTCCGAGGGTAGTTTGACAAACTGACCTATTAATATTTGATTAATATTCTGTGGGTTCTATTCAGTCTGTCACATTTGAAATAGGTATTTGATTTGAAATGAATCATATTAAGTACTTTATAAAAAAAACAACCGTGGGTTCAAATTGTCCTATACCATGCGGCAACAAACATAGAATGTGTGAATGTTCATGGAATTTGATGGGTGTGCTGCTCTATGTAAACAAAGGATGGCAGGTATAACGTACGTGGAAACTGTAGAACAAGAACAACACAGTGAATAGTAGGTACTTATATTTGAAGGAGAAAATTTATGCTGGAATAAAATCGTTCCAATTTATTATTCTAGACATGAATGTCACAATCACTATATTTCTGAAATACTGTATATTCGAGTAGGCCTTTCAAAATTCTTTAAAATGTAATGTAATCTTCTACAGTGTTTATTTTAATTTAAATTGTAAGATAAGATGTTTTTTCTTAAGTTCCCACAAAAATAGTATCTATAGTTCTACGAAATTTGCCTTGAATCTACCAAACCTTTTATGTACGTACTTCGTACGACTTAGTTTAAAAATTGCGACGCGATTCTTTCCTTTTCTTTTTATTTAGCAATAAACTTTATTCAAAGTGACGTCAGCAGCAGCGTTTTACGTACTTTTATTGGAGTAAATGCATCTCGCTTGCAGCATTAGAAATGCATATTGCATTGTATTCTGCAGCTGAAACTGCAATAACTTACATTGTTTTAAAATGTGTAGAAAAATAACTATAGTAGCATAGTTACTCCAATATAATAGCTACTCTTTCATCCATGAAGATAATCAATTATTTATGATTTGTTGATGGATCCATCCAAAAATTCCCTCGAGCGTAATGTGTTGCCTCGTCGGGATAAATCAGGAAAGATAAACAGACTGGATCAAAATTGCATACATAGTTGAGCATAAATGTACCTTACTACTATAGATTAAGCGTATGATATTGTGTGTTTGTTTGTTTATATTCCTACTCTCGTTCATAAACAGACTACTGGACTCATTTAAATTTTCCACCAATAAAATATGATTAAAATACGATACTTTTCATCATTTCATAGAGCTGCAGGAAAAACAAAATATAAATACTTTAGGAACAAATTATTACGAGTATAAATGTAATGAATTTTTGTAATGTTCAAAGTTTTTGTTACATCTTTTAATAGCCCAGTCTGTTTATGATTTGTTATTGTTGCTGTTCGGGCATTGCGAAAGCTCGAAGCCGCGCGACCTTATTTCGCAGTTATATAGTACATCGTTTGTACTACTTGTACGTAAATAACCACTGTACTTTAGTTTATCTACGGATATTTCATTACGCTTAGAGGAATAAAACTATCTTCTACATAAGTGCATAACACACCTACCAAAGTTAAGAAATAGGATTATGTTTATTACATTATGTAATTCATTTATTTTTATTTATCAGGTACCTACTTTCGCATGATGTACAATGAAGAATAATAGATATATAACGAGATAGATATCAAATAAAATGCTCTTTAATTTCTTTTGACAGGCTTGTGACAAAGAGATTATCCTCAATTCAATTTGACAATGGAAATTTAGGTCACGTTCCAGCGGAAAATGTACCAATGGGCTCAATTCTTGACTTAATTCTTGATGATACTTGCTACACTCAATTCAATTAGACATAATTTACTGTCGCTTAAATCTAATAAGTAGTGATATTTAGTGATAGTTTCGCTTTTCATTTAATCTTAGATGACATTTTAAACCATAACGTCTAAAAATATTAATAGTAAGGTGGAAATTGCAGCGTTACAATAAAAAATCTGATTTTAAAAAGTCTTAAAGTGTCCGAAAATGAATAAATCGTTGATGTTCTGCCTACCCCGTAAGTGGCATCACTTGAACGTGACTCTATGTATGATAAGATTAGGTAATTTTAGAGAGTGGCAATTAGAATCGAGGCCATTTATCGATTTCTCATGTAAAATGACTAGTAGGTAGGTATATCGTAAATTTCAACGCCTACTTCATTCAGTATTCATGAAAACGTATGAATTTTTACGCAGTTTTACCACATCAAAGGCGAAAATCCATTTATAACTTGGCGCGCTGGAAAGTGAAAACCTTTTAGGCTAACTACCTATGCTACATTATGCCTTATGTAATCAAATCATACTCTATATATGTAGGTAGATAGATACGTAGATTTATATTCTATTTTTGAAGATTAGGTATAATTACAACGTGTAACAAAATACGGTATTCGGTATTCCTATCTAGGACAAGCAAAGTCCAGCCAACCCCAAGCAAACAGACTTTTAGTAAAATGCACTATTAAAGCAAATCAAATTGTACCAATATGACACGCTCTTATTAACGTCAGTTTAAAATATTTTACCATGCATCGTAACTAAGCAGAACATCGACTCGCGTCCGCAAGAAACTTAGGCTCGTATTTATAAAGTTATCTCAAGATTGAGAGCAATATTAAGTATGGATTTGACAGATCACCCTGCAGCGATCAAAACACCCAGTCTACAGAACTAAAAGCAAAATATACGTCGTTCTAAAATAGTTTGCCCTTGCATCGTAACTAGCTTTTCCCCGAATCGCAGCAGCCAAGCTGACTCTCGTTACTCGGAGGTTAACCCTGCAGCGAACTTCTATTTGCATTTTAGATTTAATCTCCATGCAGATTGCGGAATTAATGGTTTACGGGGCTTTGGACTGTTTAGAAAAAGGTTTTATAGAATTAACGTGTCTTTTGTATTTGTTTTCAATTACTTAGGTGCATAAAATTAATAAATAAAAAAAACACACCTAAATAGCCATCGCCACATCAGGAAAATGTTGAGGGTTATTTCAGAAGGATTGTGTACTGATACATATTTGACAAGTTCTCAAATTCATACATCAAATCGCTGCTAGGGTCCTATAACAAACTGACTGTATCTCCAAAATGAATAGCAGCTGGCATGTTCAAAGATATTATTTCGCCTTTGTATTGTAATAAATATCGTCACAAATATCGCGACCGGTGAAATAATCGAAAGTCCATTGACTTTGTGAACCTTTTTCGTGTCAACCTCTTTGACCGAAGTGACTGTGTTTTTTGCGTGTCATACTGTAGGTCGTAGTATACACGAGACGACCCTAGAAAGCCCCAAGTACATTGTTGATCACGAGTTTATTAGTACTCCGAACATAATTTCTGTGATCAACCATCTGCGCGGGACTTTGTTATTAGTGCCCTATTGCTTTCGCAACACCCAAGTGCACTCTTTATTAATTCAATCTGATTCTGATGGGACAGACTGAATGATACGACCAGAGAGAAATGAGGTGCAGGGCCAACTATTTACATGCCTATCCAAAAGCATCATCAACTATCTTATATACTTTGCGATCAGCCTTCATTGTCCTAACCAAACTAAGAACAACTACTTTGTGTTTGTTTTGTTATCGAACCTGGGACCTCCGGATTAAGAGCCCAAGGCACGGATTACTACTACGCACACAGAATTAGGTCGTAGTACAGACGAGCCGACCCTAAAAAGCCCCAAATACATTTTTGAACACGAGTTTAACGATGTTTGTGACGCAGACACATCGTTTTAATTACAGGAGTCGTTTGGCGCGTCATTTCATCGAATAGAGTTTAAAATTTTAGGCCCAGTCACGGCTGTGTAGAAGCTTTGAAAATGCTAAACGTAGGTAGGTATATACTTAGCCCGTGACTTTTCAAAGAAAATGTATTCGAATATTCTACAATGTATGTGTGTGTGTGTGTGTAGGTTAATATTATAGTACTTAAGTATATGTAAAACTTAAAAGTTCGTATGTGCTCGCGGACTGATTAGATTGTCTTGGCGAAAAACTGACTTGGAATAGAATAGTCTAGATACAATCATAAAAAGTTCTCTAAAACTTGACATATTAATATTTAGCCTTAAACAAAGACTCTACCTATGCATATTTAATTTTACGATCGATTTTTACGCATTAAAGATTTTACATAAATATTATCAAGTGGGACACCACAGGCTCATAAATAAAATAAAATAAATTATCAAGTAATCGGGCTTTTGAATGTTTTAGATTTACCCGCCAAAGCTAATCACAAATCACATGAATAAATATTTCTTTGTGGGTGACTTTTGATGGGTTTTTAATGTGATTTTTATAGATCAGGTAGTAAAATAAATTATTTGATTGTAATATTTTAGTAGCATTTATATACGGAGTGTATAGGACAGCATCCCACAAACTGATAAGGGTTGCTTAGTCAACGACACTGAACAACTTTCACCAGGATATTTTTTTTGGCGTTTCCATACAAAATGTCCACCTCAATCAGACAATTTGTATGGAAAAGCCTTTTTTTTCACTTCCTGTAAGAATTTTCTGGTGAAAGTTGTTCAGTGTCGTTGACTGACCAACTCCTATCAGTTTGTGGGACGCTGTCCCCTACACCCGGTATCGCAAATACTATCCAACTCTCGATTTTGTCAGTATTTTTTATGAATTTTGTTTTCGCATACAGATTTGATATTCCCAATTATTTCTTCAAAATAGTCACACATCACAATCACAGTTGAGTGCAGGCAGCTACCACACTCATATGAGTTATCATAATATAATTATTGAACTGACATTTTTATACTACTGACACTATGAATCTCTTTCACTATTCGTAGTAATAGTAAGTACAAGTATAAAGTATTCTATTGTATCCACTGAAATAGGCATCTCTGTAAAAAGAATCTTCTTGAAAAAAAAAACATAATATGATTTGACATTGATTCATAAAAATATTACATACTAAATATACTACCCTATAATACTATACATACTAACTAAACAAATAGGTACTCTATCCGTTTTCCCTTACTGATTAATGTTGTCTGTGTTAACATAGATATTGTTTAATTGTAACCAGCAGCGTTGACTCGATATTATTATGATATCTACTCGACTGCTCGTAGGTTAATTGCTAACAACATGTCGTCTTTATATTACCTGCCAGTTACATCGTAATTATATTGTTACAATTCACACGATCGTAAAATGATTTAAGGAAATGAAAGAAATACAGACTTATCCATGCAAAGTTACCAAATCGAGCAGACAATTTGTATGGAAAAGCCAGTTTTTTTTTTATTTCTTGAAAGAATTTCCTGGTGAAACTGGTTCAGTTTCGTCCCCTATCAGTTTCTGGTACGCTGTCCCTTACACCCGGTATAGCGACAATTTAATACTGGATAGATTTTAATTACGACATTCATAAAATCACGCCTTTTCCCGTTAGGGGTTGACAAATCGTGAAAGGTTTGGGTAAAAATGCTGAATTTCTGAAAAAAAAAAAAACTGAGGAATAATTCAGCATTGTCGGGTGCTATTATAATCTAGTACCATTCGGGAACACTATATATCTGAACCCACTTCTAAGTATGAAGATTTTTCTGTTATCTTAATTACTCAACTGTAACTCATTCAAATAAAATTACACACAAAGGTTCTGTAAAGAGTCTGAAAATTAATTAATAACTAAAGTGACAGTTTCTATTTGAATAGCAACATTGATTTGTCGTATCTATAATCTAACATTAAAGCGGCTATCCGTTTGTTTCATGTGATGCTAATGCGATGTCCAGTCGTCGTCGGGGCGTAAATAATAGTGGAGTCGATTCGGCGTTGCACACGACTTAATTAAGATAAGTCCGTAACTGTCAATTTTCTATCATGAGGCGAATTGAAAGGGACGGCAATGTAGACGGACTTATTTTAATTCTATCAGTTAGAATTCGTTGAAAAATTTCAAATGATGTAGACACTTTGAAACGAATAAACTCAAAAACCACTGAACCTAATTAATTTTTTTTACCACTAGAAAGCTACTTTCACCCTAAAGTAACAGTAACTGACTCACTTTAACTCTAACTCAGCTGAAAAATATCTCATTCCTAAGCCGCGGGTGAAAATGCGACGCAAAAACCTAGTAGTATAAATAGTAAAGTCGTGTGCAAAGCCGAATCGGCACCATAGTCTGAATAAATCACGAGCCGACCGCTGCACCGACCTTGAACTTTCACAAAGCATGGGGAAATTAATGTCATGTTTTCTTTGATTTAAAACAAACAAAAGTTTGTTAGGAAATTATTTTGAACGTTTCTGAACTTATGTTTCACAGAAAAGTACTTATAGCTTTAATTTTTATCAGTAGTAGCAATGAACAGAGTATTGAATTATCGGTTTCTAGGTTTAGCTACTCCTACTACACATATTTAAATGAAACAAATCTACCCATTTGGTATCTAGTTTCATATGTTTAGCTGCGACGAATTTTCGGGCCGTAGGTAGGTTGCTACCTACGGAAAGTTCGTTGCTTCCTACGCTTAGAGGATTTTACCTACCTATTAAGAATATTAATTAAATTAAATATAAAAACATGTAACTAGTAAGGGAAAAAACCTTCAATTTTACTTAAATAACATTACCGCCCTTTAATTTTCACTCAATAAACTCCTATTTCACAGATTTCCTGCGTCTAAGGTAAGATTAGAGTTCCTGCAGAAAAAGAATAAGCAATAATACATGGCAAAATGGGTCTACGTTTCACTCCACTTTACAAACAGTAGCTCTGTAGCAAGTTCGCCTATAATCAGTTTCGTTATCTTTGACAACATATCTTTGTGTTGGCTTAGCTTTGACACTGCTATGTTGCTACAATGCCCTTGAACTACTCATTAGTAGTTGGGAAGTATTTTTTTTTACTTGGGATGGATTATAGCTCTTGACTCTAGACACAAAGGTCAGCGATGGCCGTGAGAGAGTCGACGATGGAGCGAGCTAACCCAGAAAACGCCTGTTAAGGCACTGGTAGTCTCACGCACCGACGGAACACAGCAAGCTGTTTGGCGCCGGATTTTGGTGAGAGGGTAGTCGTGAGCCAGGCGGCCCCTTGCGGAGCCTACCACCGCTTTGTTGGGATCACTCAGCCGGACTTATTCACAGGCAAGCCTGTGTTGCCGTTGCCCGGGGTGGACCACTAGGAGGTAGATCCCATCCCACCCCAAAAATCTCGGAATGAAGTTATAGGGTAAACCGTACATTGATTGGCACTTTATGCAGATAATTGACTTTGATTAGCAGATTTATTGTAATAGAGTCATTTTTTTTTATTTGATTTGTGTTTCGTTTATGGAGTGAATCAAGATATTGAAATTATAAACTTCAGATAAAAAAAAATCTTATGAATTCTTACTTAAAATATTAAATAAACTTTTTTCACCCTAAATGTATAATAATTGGCAGTATGGTACAATCATTGTCCCTATTATTGGTATAATCATTGGCACTCTCATTGGCAGTATAATTATTAGCATGGCACTAGAAATAATGTAGGTATTTAATAAAGAACTACCTAGGTACCTACCTAGGTTCCTAGGCTACAACACAATCAAGACTGCCTGATGATGGAGTGACGAAACCGGTCGCGAAATAAATTATATACCTATTAAGTGAAAAGAGTGTTTATTAATAAAAAAGTAATCAAGACTTGCTTTAATAGATTTCTAGGTAAATGCGTAGGCAAAATCTAATCCTCTAGAAGATCCATTAACTCCTTGTCTGACAAAGGCTTCAAATGTTTACTCTCCTTCTTTTTTTCCCGCTTACTGTCTTTTTGTTGAAATCTTGTACCTTTGATATCTGTATGACTTTCCTTCTTCTCTGTTGTGTTTTTATCTTGAGACTTCTGCGTGGATGAAGGGCTTTTATTAGCTGGCATTATGCGTGTATTTTCCTTCTCTTTTCCTTTCTTAATATCTTTTTGTTGTAATTTTGCATCTTTTGTATTTATAAGCTTTTCTTCCTCGTCTGTTGTGTTTTTATCTTGAGCCTGTTTTGCATTTGTAGCATTTTCCATGCTGTTCTTTATGTCCTGATAACTAATCTTTTCTCGATATCTTGTACTTTCGTTATGCCTTTCCTCTCTTTCTTTTGTATTGTTGTTTCGAGTTTGCTGCACGGTTATAGGATATTTATTTGCTGGTTTTAATAGTATGTTCTGTATGATCTTAGGTTTATCCCTTGCATCCTTGTTCTTTTGCTGTTCTGTTTTTATTGTTTTCTTTTTCAAGTTTTCAGTCTTTTTACGTTCTTTGTCTAAACGCTTTTCTTCTGCCTTCATCAATCTTTGTCTCTTTTTTTCTTCTTTTGTCTGCATTTCTTCATTTTTTTTGTTAAGTTTTTTTATTTCTTCACTCTCCCATTCTTTGCTCGTTAGCACAAAGGTGCGATGATCTTGATTTTTACTGCCTTTTTTAATGGGAGTTTTGGGAAACACTAAAAACTCACTTAACGCATTTATTCCAGGATTTTCTTTTTCAACAGAAATAGGTATGTTGTCTACTGGTACCCATTTTCCATCAATTAAAATAATTTCTTGTCGGCTTGTTGATGGTACGGGTGAATATGCCATCAATGGTTCAGGTTCTACATAAATTTCAGTGATAACTTCTACATTTTGTGCTGGTTCCGGAACATCATCGTCTTGTGCTATTGATTTTTTGTTGGAGATCTCAGGTTTATTAGGATTATTTTTAGACTTTTTTGTTATATTTTCAGGCACAATATTGAAAGTTTGATTAGCATTTTCATTTTCAGTTTCATGTTTTCTTTCTTTATTTATTTTATGTTTTTGTGTTATTTCGAGTTTTTGTTGTTGTCTTTCTTCTATAATTTCTTCTCTTTCTTTTATTCTAACAGGTTTGATTTTTTCTTGCGTTATTTCATGTTCTCTCTTTTTTATGCAAACAGGGTCTTCTTCTCTCTGTATGATAATTTCTGGTATTTGTTTGCCTTCTTTTATATTGTCAGGTACAAAAATAATAGCGCTATCAGTCTTTTCATTTTTTTTAGTATCATGTTCACTGGCATATTTTTCTCGAAATAGTTGAGATTCTGCATTAACTTCGTATTCTCCTTTCTCTTTGGTAATTTTTTGTTTAATTGTGTTTACTGTAATACCAGGTAATTTTCTTTTCCTTGTCACTTCGAGTTCTAGCTTTTCTTCAACTGTTTCATGTTCTTCTCTTTCTTTTATAATTTCTGGTTCTTGTCTATCTTCTTCTATTAGAGTTTCTTCTTTATCTTCTAACGTTTCATGTTCTTCTGTCCCTTCTATAATATGTGGTTCTTGTTTATCTTCTTCTGTTAGAGTTTCTTCTCTTTCTTCTAACGTTTCGTGTTCTTCTGTCCCTTCTATAATATCTGGTTCTTGTTTATCCTCTTCGGTTAGAAATTCTTCTCTTTCTTCTACCGTTTCATGTTCTTCTGTCCCTTCCATAATATCTGGTTCTTGTTTATCTTCTTCTGTTAGAGTTTTTTCTCTTTCTTCTAATATTTCAAAATCTTCTGTCCCTCTTTCTTCTAAACTTTCTCTTTCTTCTGTAAAATTTGACCCTTCCTGAATTGTTGCAAAATATTTGTAGATGTCATTCAAAATCTTAGCTTCTTTAGACGTTCCAATTAGTTGATTTTTCATCTTCCTTTCAAGATCAGGTCCAATTATTTTGTGAAATTGTTCTTGGGTCATAACAATTGAAGAACTGTTTGATGTTGTTTCTTTAGATCGTATTAAACATTTGCTATAATCGACAGCATCTGGGTTGAAAGGGCACAACCCTGTGGCGCGAAAACCATTCTTTACAGTTTCTGCTTTAATTTTCGGTAGCAAGACCTGTAATATAGGTCCCACGTCCGTCTTTAGCATCGTCTTTGACATATTCTTTATTCGCCATTCTAGTACCGCCTTTCGCCATAAAGCCTTTACTGGTCGAAATGCAGCTACATCAGCAGGTTGTAAGATTCTTGTAGCATTTGGATATAAGGCTACTAAAATAATGCCTAAATTCTGGCAGAGCTGAGACAGCTCGAGAGTTGTATGACTTTTGTGACCATCGACAAATAAAATCACCGGGAATTCTACACCATCCTTCACCAATGCAGGATGAAGAACATTCTTGATATATTGAAAAAACGTGGCTGCTTGCATCCATCCATTATCAGAAAGTCCTATACCCCAGTCTTCAGGTACCGAACGCCGAATTTCTTGTCGCATTTTTTTTAGTGGGAAAATTATCATTGGCGGCGTTACTTTTCCGTCTGCTGAAAAAGTGAACATCACTGTCACACAGCATTTAGCCTGAGCGTGATCGACTTCATAGACATTTTTTTCGCCTTTAGGTGCAAGCACTTTGGTATTTTTTGGGCATAATACGAAGTTGGTCTCATCACCATTCAATATTCTTGAAGGATCATTAAAAATATGCATTAAATTGTTTTCTTTCATATAGTCCTCAATTCGTTTAAACCAATTTCTTATCTGTCTTTCAGATACCTTTGAACTTGCCGATGTCACAGCTTCCGATGTCCTTTCAGCAATTTCAGGGTGTCTTTTCATGAACAGCTTATACCAACCTTCACCTGGAGTATTGTCAATAAACGGATTTTCTCTAGGATGCTTGTCCAAAAAATCTTTGACGCTTTTAACTAAGTCTTCACGACGACGAGGGAAACCTTTTCGGGAACTTGTTATGATCCAGTTGACGAGTTCAATTTCTTCATCTTCAGATAATATTGTGGAAGGCCCAGGTCTGCTCTTTACGAAGTTGCTACTTAACCGGAATTGGAGAGTAGCTCTCGGAACATTAAACTTAACAGATGCTGTTTTTTTAGGCATGCCATTTCCCACTGCTTGAATGGCTTTTTCTAAATCTTCATCAGTGTATCCCTTCAGATACCTCTGCCCAGGTTTTGCTTTAGGCATCTTGAAGCTACCTAGGGAAACACAAGGAAAAGTATCAATCAGGGTAGCATATAATTGCACACACACACACACACACACACACACACACACACACACACACACACACACACACACACACACACACACACACACACACACACACACACACACACACACACACGCACAAGCACGCCTATATCCATTGCAGGGTAGGCAGGGAGGGGTGATGCTATTCTAAGCCGGCATCACACGGTCATAATTAAATTGAGTACAATTATTGGCACACGCAAAAAGTATAATGATTAACACTAACTAAGTTTAGTACAATCATTGGCACTGCCAAAAAAGTACAATCATTGGCATTGGCACCTCCAAAAAAGTACAATCAATGGCACTGCCAACATTTAAATGCGATGAAAATACATGCACAAATCATGTGTAATAAAGTCGAATATACTTATTAACATCTTCCGTGAAGAATAAACTCCACTTTCAAAAGAAATCACTATGTATAATGATTGGCAGGGGTGCTAATGATTGTACCGTCATACAAAATTTATTGTAGTGATTGGCATAGCAAATAAAGCTATGCAGTTAACTTATTTTACAAAACAACATGTAAAATAAAGTTAAATAACTCATTACATTACGTACAAAACAAAACATCATTAAAAAACTTACCGGTAGGTATTGATTTCCACCGTTAAAAGTAGCCGCCACCAAACTTTTTTGAAAAAAACTTCTTGTAAAGTTGTAGTCTTGAGAAAATCCAACGAACAAAAAGAACGCTGTCATTTTGACGTAAGATTAGGTGTTGCCAGGCATAGATTTTAAAATTCTACATTTAATGCTGATGTTGTCATTTGAAAATTATATTTGTATTGCAAAATATCTTTATTAGAACGCAAAAGTGCCAATCACTGGGGGGGTGCCAACAATAGTACCTGTTACCCTATAACATATCTGTCAGTGCAAATCTAGCTGACAAAGCAAAGTTCCCTCCCTGAATTTAATTACCTACTATAAAAAAGCAGGCGCTTTCGCCTGGTATGCAGCAATGCAAAACTTGGCACTTCACACTTTATGAGCGAAGCTGCAAGCACGAGACTGGCCCCATTATTGTCGGTTTTTTGACACAGACTGGACTGATAAATAAACAAATACTCCTCCATTTTGTTTAGGAGTCGAACGATCAGTCTTCAAAATTCTTATTAAGCAAGAAAATCTGTATTGACCAGCCGTCTAGCTCCCGCCAGTCCAGGGTCTCGTGCCGTTTCTCCGCAGTGGCCCTGAACTTGGCACTGCTATCGACACACGAGTTATGCAACCCGCGAGGAACGTGGACCTAGTCGCTACTTCTGAACTTATAGGTGATGTAGATATTCTTGTCAAAATAAATTAGGAGCAAGGAGTATTATAGTGTTCAAATTGATGTCAATGTTGAGACAAATTTGACAGAGTTTTGTACGAATATGACATTTGATTCCAACTTTTGATGTTCAACATTTTAATCATATTATTCTTGAAGGCACACAAATTATACTTGGGTGAATAATATTTGTACTTAATATTAATATTTACTTAATATTTGTACTTAATATTTGTATTTGTATTTACTTACTTTAGACACCAACAAAATATGGTATTATACGATATTTATTCGTATGCTCAGTCGTATCGTTGTTTTTGTTTAAGATTAATATTCAAAAAACTTTCTTTGGACCGCAATTATAGTCGAGATTCAGAACCGCACTCGGACTCAAAACTCGAGTTGCTTGTTAATTTATAAACGCAACCGCGCTCAAATCAGGTAAGTATCAGCTAAATCGAGTTCATAATCGTGAGTTAGTGTTTATCTTCTTCTTTAAACTTTGCTTAAATATCAAATTTGGCTTATGCAACTGGCAAATCAGCCAGTGTCTGTTGGAATCCCCACCAGGGAAAGTTGTACAGGGTGTTTAAATCAACTATACGGGGTGTATGGAAAGTTATACAGGGTTTTAAAATGAACTTTACAGGGTGTATAGAGAAGTTATACAGGGTGTCAAAAAACAACTTTACTCTGTGTATGGGGAAGTTATACAGGGTGTTAAAATCAACTTGACGGGGTGTAAGGGAAAATTACGCGAAGCTTTCACTCACACTACCGTTAGATGGGACGAGATAGAAAAACATTGTCTGAGGAAAAGTGATTCGGCGGGTCACGACCCTCAGCATTGAGCAAGGATGCAAATAAGAAAAAACACTACAAGTACCTATATTCACTCCCTCAATTTTTTTGTCGACGTCTGGAATCTGGAACCATAAGTCATCCAAAGAATATGAATCCTTCGTTTTTAGGCTAAAAATAAAAATGGCTCTAGAAAAAGATTTTCTGTTACAATTTTTAGCCTACATACGACAGAAGAATACAATGAAGAAAGTTGTGATGGATAGTCGCAGTTCTAACGTCGTGTATGGAATGGAATATGCTCATGTAAGCGAAGAAACAACCCATTTGCTGTTGGCGCACATCACACAATTGGGGCATGTCGGAAAAATGGAGTGGGGCAGCGCTTCTCAAGTAATAACTATAAGCGAGACTCTATTGAGGGTAAAATTTGCTTACATCGCATCGTTGTGACTTATTATTGACTATTTTGGTGCATTAGTCATAATCTAGATATGAATACATTCTTCTAATAAGTTCCTTCCCTGCTTTAGAGGGCATGTTATCGAGCACGCTGTCGTAGTTGGTAAGTAGTCACCTCAATCAATTAGGCAGTTTAAAAAGTCTTACTAAAGGTTACTTAGTCGTGCGACTCAACTCAACAGATCACAAACAAAACTGAGTTATAATAGCTGTGTTAGTTTTTACAATCCGATTCCGTGACAAATACAAAGTCTAAGGCTCGTATTTATAAAGCGATCTCAAGATTGAGAGCAATTTAACTATGGATTTGACAGGTCGTTTTGTACTGAAATGACATTTCTGATACGAACTCAAACTCGCTGTCACTCTTGAGAGCTGATTATAAATACGGGCCTAAGGATTGATACTACAACATGAATGGATAAAACGAAATTCCAATAATACACGAAACAAAAAATAGAATCGAAGTAAGCATCAATAAGGTATGCAAAGCTTTGAGCATCACACAAACACGCCGCCGGTTCAAGAACGCTATAAATTCCAAGAATTGTGCGTTTCCACAGTTTACGTTGAGGCGGGTGAGGCGGGGCAAACTCGGTCAAGGGAATGAAATATTTCAGCCGGCATGAACGACGATCGACGTGCGTTGACGTCAGTTTGCATTATATCGGGGATCAGTATGCATATTGAGAACCACTGTGAAATTAAGGCTCGTATTTATAAATCGATCTCATAATTGAGAGCATTATTAAGTATGGATTTGACAGGTCGTTTTGTACGGAAGTGACATTTCTGATACGAACTTAAACTCGCTGTCACTCTTGAGTGCTGATTATCAATACGAGCCTAATACTCGTAATACAGGAAAAGTATAAAATTAGAACAACTGTTGCTCTCTTCAGACATTATTTAGTTTAGGTATTTGGATAGCCTATGTTATCTGTATCTCCAAAAATACTAATTAAAATTATACTCAAGGTAAAAATGACTAAGTAGATGATAAAATATTGCCGACCGAAACACGAAAGAAAGAATTGATAATCACTGACCTGTAATTTAATTTGGGATATGCACAACAAAAGGGACAAACAAAGAAACAATCTAATGAGAATTCCAATTTTCTCTGCGTTGCAAAAAACCTCGTAAAAGATACGACTCAACAAACTTCAGGCAAACTTGCAAGCATGTCAGTTACTGTGAAGACATTTTAGTAAAAAAAAAAAGTAGTTAGTGCTTGTTTTCTACATAAAAGTTAACCAATGAGTTAATTTTACTTACATACAATTTGATTTTATAGTTCTAGGGAACCGCTACTCAAAAAGTATGCGAATATGAACTAATTGTATTTTTTTTTTACACTAAATGCGGGCCTTGGATTAAATCCAATCCATAATATTTATTTTCCCAATGTGCTAGGAAATAAATTCTCTAATAGAGCCACCTTCCATAGATCTGTCATTCAAGAAATACGTACACCATTAACAGAAAATAATAATAAGTGTATGTAGGTAATATTATTTGTTCATATCGAATATCGTAGCCGAGTGATCCAATAACTAATTTCTATGAAAGAGTGCCAAGCTCGTAACAATCTTGTTTCTTGACGGGAATCGATGTAGCTCTGTAATGTCTGGCTCACAGACCTAGATTATAGTAGATTACGCAAAGCTATCTTGCAATTAACAAACTATATGACCGTCGGAACTTTGAGCCAGCCTTACAACTTGTTTTGCTTTCGTTGCTGTGTCACTTAGTGAAAAAATTTTATAATAAAAAATTTAAAATTTGATATAACAAAGAAAAAGATAAAATTAGATAATACTATTGATTGAATACTAAATACTGTTGGATGACGAAATAAGTTACTACAGATCTTTAATTTGGCTGGCTTCGGTCCTAGACCAATAAAAGAGTCCTGCGGAGTCAGTAGCCTAGAGTATACTGTTATTGTATTTGTTGAAGGTCGTATTTTAGGCAAAGCGGTGCCTGAACGTCGCGTTCTGGTTATACCAGGGATGCGTCACCGTTTAAAGGGATGCGTGGTCTTCTAAAAGGTAAATCTGTTGTCTGGCTGTCTTCAGTCCTAGGCCAATAAATGAGTCCTGGGAAGTCAACAGCCTAAAATTTGCTGTGTTCGCATTTGTTGAAGGTCGTATCTTAGGCAAAATGGCGCCTGAACGTCGCGGTCTGATTTGCCTAGGGTTGCTAAGGAATATTTGGATGAGTCACCGCGGTTGTTCTGTTTATTATGTGACAGATTTTTACTTGAGTGAATAAATAATTGAGAATTTGCCTCGATTCTTCTAAATTCAAGTACAAAAAAATTATAATTTCTGTTTATTCAAATGAGACAATCCATCCTGATTTTCACAGAGAGCATTACACTTTATTTTCCTTCTGGTGTAGAGGTTCTAGTAGGGAGAGTATGAGTAAGAAAGTGTTTCAGGTTGCGTTGCTGGCTTACAGCTATATACTGGCGGACCATATACTTAATTGCCACTATTTGGTATAAAATTCTTGCAAATACAATCCGTCGAAACACTTTGTAGAATTTTTCAACTTCTGTTTGAACTGTAACGAATATACAGTCGTAAAATCCTGACGAGGTTATGCGATATAGCTTCATAAATTTACAATATGGAACTACTGTGCCTAATTATAATATAACAAACAGTAAAATAAGTCATAAACTGCTTGACTATTGATTAGTGTGGAAACTAGTTATAAATACTTCGGCAGAATTGTACAAAATCTTATCAATCCTAGTTTTTTTTAAAAACATCAAAAAATGGTACCTATTTTTTATGTAAGTATGTTCGTCCAGTTTATTTGGACCTTCGATCTATTCTTCTTAAAAAAATTCAAAGATGACTCTTGCTTTGCAAACGTTCATAGGCCCATAATATATGCTTTTACAGCGAATTTAAATTCGTATCAGAAATGTCATTACTTGTCCAATAAACAATTTAATATTGCTTTCAATATTTAGATCAATTCATAAATAAATACGAGCATAGATTTTGATGAATGTCGAGCCGTATGTTTTGTTTGTCAAATATTTGGTACAATTATACAAAATATAAAATAGCGACCCTAGATTTAGCCTTAGTAAAGCTAGGAGTACATTTGTCCGTGAAAGAACCCATTTGTCAACTAAATTGAACTTGGGAAAGTTCATCTCTCTGGCACATTTCTGGATAATACAGTAATATCGAAGACATACTTACTTCAATTTGTGCTCTTTTATATTGCTAAACAAATAAAATAGATACTCATAAAGAGTAATAGCTTTCCACCTGCGGTTTCACCCGCGTTAAATGAGTTTTCCCGTAAAAAAAAAAATGTTTTCCCGCGGTGAAAAGTAGCCTATGTTCTATTCCAGGATCTAACCCATATGTGTGTCCAGTTTCATCTCTATCCATCCAGTAGTCGAAGCATGATTGAGTAACAAACATCCAAACATTCAAACATTCGCATTTATAATATTAATTAGGGTTTAGTAGTTAGAACATAGAAACGCAAATGAAAAGTCTACAAAATCATAAGTTAATTATTTTTTAGGGAAGATTATAAAATCTGCGTACTCATATCTGATGTACGATTTTACATAGTAACTATGTTATCTTCCATAGTTAATATGTTATATTCCTATTTTTAAGCATAAAATCGGTTGACCTTAAAGCAACCACACTTTATTCGTCATACGTTGTATTTCCATGGTACATAAAGTGTAAAGTTTATACAGCGCATGCAAATGTAACTTTATGTCATGGAAATAGAATCGTAAATGACTTGTAATATTATTTACCAATTTCGGTCATAAATCTATCGATTCGTGCTAAATTGCGGTACAAGTACTCGCTTGTAAAGCGTAATAGGAAATTTATCAGCATCGCGAATGGTGTGAACTCCGCAATGTTTCAACTTAAATTCAGTGAGCATTCCTTCTTGTTACAGAGCGAACAAATGTAGCGGTGGTGGTTTGAACAAACGATGGACTTGGCAAGTGTAGTGCGCGTGTGAACGTATGAGGTGATACAGCAAGATGACGTCACTAAAGCACGGCGTGAATTTAAGCCGACGGGCGTGCAGGCGAGCCGTAGCGCTGTTTACCGTGCTGCTGCTGCCGCACGCCGCCTGCAACCCTATCGAAGTAAGTGTGTGTGATACAGCAAGCTAGATGACGTCACTAAAGCACGGCGTGAATTTAAGCCGGCGGGCGTGCAGGCGAGCCGTCGCGCTGTTTACCGTGCTGCTACTGCCGCACAGCGTCTGCAACCCTATGGAAGTAAGTGGATGTCTAGCTCGGTCATCTGCTAGATTAAATTGAAATCATGCGACAAATTTTGAGGGTGAGTTCACGAAACACTTTCCCCATGGAACATAGGACGGACGTCCGATGAAAAAAAATATCGCTCTTACATACAACGATCCGGTCAGCTGATTAACTTCATAATTAAAGACCAAAATTTTCATTTTTATTCTTTTTTTTATGCAAGAGGGCAGCATACGAGCAGACGGGTCACCTGATGGTAAGTTATCACCGCCGCCCATGGGTTGCAACACCCGGGGGGTCAAAAATGCGCTGCTGGCCTTTAAACGGCTGACGGCTTATGGAAATTTGTTCAGTTTTGTGGTCTGATCTCGTCCTTACAATTTGCCGATTATTCTTTTCAATTTCACCTGGCAGTCTAGGGATCTAACGGCCAGGAGTGATTATGATCATGGTCCAGTGTCCAGAAGATACCCAAATGAACACAGAATACCAGCGTCGCGATCTCACAAGATTGCGGCATAAGCTGAGTGCGGTTCATTTATTGTGACGTCGCGACACATTCCAGTAGCATTAATGTTCTTTCTATTTATGTTATGTTTTTGTTCTTTTGTTTCTTTTTGTTTTTAATTGTTTATGTCATATTGTTTTACTGTGTGTGTTTGTGGCGTCATAAATAATAAATATTTCTTATTCTTTCTTATTCTAAATGCGATGCGGTCGCGTGCTAACTTGCATAATCTTACATTGAATCACTATTACGCGTGACTACGCTTGAACTAGTTGATGTCCCTAATCTGTACTTAGCTTTCTATGTCAATCTAACCATTATCACAGTGGATATGTCGCAAGATAATAAAATTGGGGGTTTGATAAAAAAAACTAGGATTTTGATTAAAAACCGGAGGATGACAAAATTATTAGTTGACTTAAAAACTACTGAACCGATTTTTAAAAACATTTCACAAATAGAATGCTACCTCAGTCAGTGGTTCACCTCAAAAAAATAGGCAATTTTTACCGCGGTAAAATATCGGATTGCCACAGGAAATTCTTTAAGCGAGAAGCTAGTTGTTGAATAAATTTATTTATACGCACTATGCTAGCACGACATTTCAACCAAACCGATAAGAAAACGGTAGGTAGTGTTGAAAATCAAACAATTAAAATTAATTAATACTTATTAAGCATTATTCTTTAAACGGTACAAAACTTATGGAAATTTTAGTTTTTTAAAATGTCCACAAAAGTTTGATACAGAATTTTCGAAGACAGTTTTCTTGGCTGCGGAAACCGTTCAATCTTGCCCAAGCCTCACTTACGATCATAGCGCAGGAGAGACCTGTATTTAAATTACATAGCTGTATGCAGTGCAGTATGCCTGCAGTTTGTCAGGGATTTATCTAATAATTAAGAGTTTTGTGGTAATACACTACACAACACACCTTTAAAAGGAAACCCTTTAAACATTTAGGTTGCAAAAAATGTTGAAAAGTTCTAGGTATTTGACAGATGTATAATTTCTGAATAAAATTACAAGATCATAATTTATGATCCCATAATTATGACGAAGTATCGATTGTCAAATGAATGAGTCTTACTCATATTATACTTACTTTACACTAATAACCCAAAGCTTTGACAAATAAACTTTGCAGGGATAGAATCAACTACCTTCTAGTTCAACAGTCATGGTCACTAAGCACTGAACTTTCAGAATGAAAAACCATTTTAAACCTGATCGTGCCGTAAATAACGCAGCATGCTCATCTTAGACATTTTCCTTTATGGGTCCATTATTTTCCAGTCAAGAGTCTAATTGAATTCGAGACGTTATAATGGAGCATACAATGACGCCATCTATGACGTCACAGCAGGCTGTCCCAGGGCATATGACGTCACTTTCTCCATAGGACGGTTCTTGAGTGGTCGCGGGAATTTAGCATAATGGCTTGTATGGGTGGTTAACTTTATCTTTATTACTTGTACTTGTAGAGTCGTATGATTAAATGGGAGTGCCATTCTGTAGATTAAAAAGCCTTACAGTAAGAAATAGTAACTATAATATAGTAACCAACTATTTTAGCTAGAGTAGGTTAACTATCGAATGTTAACTGTAAAGTCAAGGTCTCTTGGCAGTAAAAAACACAGAGGCTTTTTATTTCCTATAAAAAATAAATACACTTACTTTACTCACATGAATGAAGGAAAAGAGTCAGAGTTTACAACTGCAAAAAAAAAACCACCGAGTCTAAAAAAAAAAGTTAAGCCGAGATTTAGAGCATCAGTAATACGTTCCATGCTTTCATTTTACAGGAGAAATCTTATCTTTTTGTATCTAGTCATCCCATTGGAGAAAACAACTTTAATAGTTGTCAGTAAACATTGATTTGTTTTAGCTTTATCTATATTCGCAGTTCGCAAAGTTAGGTTTATAAACTTACCCACCTATTTAAATGTCACCTATTCTTATTTCTTAATTCCGCGCTCCACTGGCATAAACAAGAAACTAACTTGGCATGCCAATTACTTTGAAAGCTTGAGAATTTTATTCTTGCTCGTGATTTTTAAAGCAGTTTTTACCGCAACTTCACAAGCAAAAACCACAGTCCACGCACTTAACAGTACAGTCACAAACGCGGCAAGTTATACCAAAAATAAAAGCGAGTTGTCTTTTTTCCTCGATACGATCTGAACTGAAGCATATTTCGCGAAGGGAATCTTGAAAAGCCCTTGTGTATTTC
>JARACY010003903.1:0-29962 GCA_029255725.1 Scrobipalpa atriplicella | reverse complement strand
GCTATTAAAGAATTTTATTGAAAAATAAAATAATGCAATACTCTAATCTAACTCTAAAGAAGTGAAATAGCGGTTGTAATTGATAAATAAGTACATAACTAATATAAAAGTGTTTCTTTTGCTTTGGAAGGCAAGTGAAAAAAAAGGGTTGATCAACATACATACATACATACATATTATCACGCCTGTATAAATGGGGTAGGCAGAGCGTCAACGACCCAAACGTGCCCAAACAGAGGTCGTTCCGCCACGTCTGACTGTGGGATATTAATTATCATCTGTAGTATAAATAAACTTATCAGACGTGGCCGAACGACCTTAGTTTAGGTCGTTTTTGCTCTGCCTACCCCATTAAGGATAAAAGCGTGATTTTATGTATGTATGTAGCAACAAAATAATACTAACCATCCTTACGATATTTGCCATATAACTTATTTAATAAGTTGAAATTGTAATAAGCAAACGCTGTTTTAGAACACATGTTTACTATAATACAGACTTTTCCTTTATATTTATCTAATTTCACTGGCTGCTGGTTCAAATCTCTTACAGAGAAATCATAAATTGATTTCGCCATGTCATAATCTGGATTTGAAAGAAAAGGTAGTTTTTCTACAACAACGCTCGGCTTTTTGTATACATATTGGACTTTATATGATCTGATTATAGGCATTTTTAATACATACAATTTTAAATTTTTGTGTATATTTGTTTACTATTAATTTGAAAGAAATGAAATGGTGGTGAATAAACCACAGATTAAAAAAAAATAATACTCTGTGAAGGCAGTCCAGCAGAGAGAATTTCATAGTTTTTGATCAACATCTACTTCCATGCTGGACTGGGAGTGATAGAAAAACGTAGAATGTGCCAGCTGCATCTCCTCCCGGGCATGCTGTAAAAACCAGTTAAGGGATTCGAGGGTTTCAGTATATTGTTATTTTAGGCGATGGGCTGACCACCTGTCACTACAGCTATATATAGATCTATCTTAAACAACCCTCAAAACTTGTCAGACGTGGCGGAATGACCTTTGTTTGGGTCGTTGACGCTCTGCCTACCCCATTAGGGATACAGGCGTGATAATATGTATGTATGTATGTATGTTGATCAACCCTTTTTTTTCACTTGCCTTCCAAAGCAAAAGAAACACTTTTATATTAGTTATGTACTTATTTATCAATTACAACCGCTATTTCACTTCTTTAGAGTTAGATTAGAGTATTGCATTATTTTATTTTTCAATAAAATTCTTTAATAGCAAAAAATAGATTTTAATAAAATAAATTAAACTTACATTTCTAGATTACATTATATAATCACTATTTGTTATGTCCGCAAAGGAGCTCTTCCATTATAATATTAAAAATGTAAGGAAATTGAAACTGAAATAGATAGGTACATTTTATAGCAGGGTCAATTACTGGGACATGGTTTTTAGGTCTCGAAATACAGAAAATTAAAATATTTCTTGAAAAAATATATTTACGTTTAGATTGATACATTCATAAATGATTTTAATGCACAGTAAATTTTGACAATTATAATCACGTTCGCTATAAGATGATCGATGACAAACAGCCGACATACAAAATTATGTTTTCGAAATCGTGAGGAAACCTGCACACACCTACGAAGAAATTCAAAGGTTGTGTGTAAACTAATCTAGGATTGGGTCTGGTTTCCCTTCTGGGTAGCGGAGGTCAGATGGCAGTCGCTCTGTGTAAAAACCTTCAAGAGAAAGGTACAGACTCCTAGTATACAGTCTCTAATCTTATGCCCTTCCAAGCGGCACTATAAATGATATGGCATCACCAGTAGCGCCCCAGGACACGCGCTGTGTTTGATACACGGCCACCCAGGCTGCTAGTACCGCTGCCCATGCGAGGGCACCAGCCGCTGATAATATTACAACTGGAAATTAAGAGTGTCTTGTTAGCATCTAGGAAAGTTAGATAAAAACTCCTTATTGCACAAAAATTACAGGATCCTACTATACTGCGCTCGGCCACTCCTGGCAGACGGTGTCACACTTCTTTTATTTATATCTTTTCTGTTATCAATTATTTATTTATGCCCGTTACTTCTGTTATAGATATACTGAAGTAACAGAAGAGTTATCTTCGCAATTATAATAAATGTAAGCAAATTAATTGTGACACCGTCTGCCAGGAGTGGCCGAGCACAGTATAATGGAGCATCCAGATCTTCCAACTTACAATCAATCCTAAGACGGACAATATGTAGTGTTAACGGACATCCGATTTAGTCAGAAGCGTCAGACGATTAAACTACATAATATTGTCTGATTTAGGATTGATTGGAAGTTAGGAACGGAAGATCTGGATGGCCTATTAATTTTCTCTCTATAAAGCAATCTCTACCAGACAACCTTTGTATAAAGGAGACTTAAAGAAGGCAGAATAGTGCACTATCTTTGTGTTAGAATCATACTTGTTAGAATAATATGTAAAGTAAGATTGGTAAATTAACTTACATCTTTTAATCTGTTTCTGTTCCTCAAACGCTGGCTTCGTAAATGCATCGCTGAAGAACCAAACGGCATTCACTGCCCACACAAATGGTAAGAATATGCAGCCCACTACAGAAAAATAAAAATAAAATTAATTTCTCATTAAATTTGATAGTATTTATTACGCGATATACTGCTACAAGCTAGGTAGAACTCTCAAATTATAGTTTCTGAGGGTTTCTCTTTTAAAACAGTATCAAAACAAGAAATAATCCAAACTTGCCTTTGAAATACCATCGACATAGAGTTAGTTTTTCATCATTAGGCAGTCGAGCGAGATCCATTTTTGTAGGATAATGTAGAAAAGATTCTTTGTCTAATATAAAATACACATTTATTTACCAAAAGTGCGAAAGAAAATAAATTCGCGATTTCACACAACAGCAGCGTTGCCAACCGTACGATAATGAGGAGCCAAACTAAAAGCTAAATACAGATGGCGCTCTGGGCGACTGTACCTTATTTCGTGTCAATGTCACATGTGTATTGCGATTTTATCAGTTTTTTTAACATAAACGATATTTTTTTCAATATAATCACTTTCTTTGTAATGCGCTGAACACATTCAACTTGCATCACTTGCATTGAAGTTTTTAATACGTAATTTTTTTTCCCACTGTCTCTCACTGTTTTCTTTATTTGTAATCTTTGGAAAACAAATGAATTCCCCTATTTTTGCAATTAAATGCACTGCATTGTGGCATTTACTGATAATATTCTAAAAATATTCAATTTGTTTGCAAAAGTTGGTACAATTTGACAGTTCTCAAGGTACAGTCGCCCATGCGACACCTAGCGGGAGAAAAAGGCAGTTTTCCTCCCAATTATCGTATTTGTACGATAATTTGAGGTGCAGTACGATAAAAAATAATTATGTACGATAGTACGATAATTTCACTTCTACGTACGATATTTTTTGAATTCATACGATAATTTTGAAAGACATTTTCAGTTCATGTAACGTCATACGTCAATAACAAAAAGTGAGTCATATATACCTTGAAAGCGTACAAATCTTAGTCATCTTTCTCTTTTTACAATACGTATTTTAGCTAAGTTAACAGTTTACTAAGCACATTTTTTCATGAGTGGAGTAAGTGAGAAAAACTGGTTTGCTTGCACTTAGCTTGCAGCAAGCTTTGTTTGTATACTATTATAGTTTATATAGATAGTTTGCTTGTTTTAAATGAGGGCAGAAAAAAAATTAGTTTAATACTGATTTAAAATTCACCCTAGAACCCAAAAATGTGACTTTTATTGCATATTTTACCAAAATGAAGATAAACATGAATGTACGATAATTGTACGATAATTTTAAGAGCAAAATCCGATAATTTTGATTTAGAAAGTTGGCAACACTGCTGTTGTGTGAAATCGCGAATTTATTTTCTTTCGCACTTTTGGTAAATAAATGTGTATTTTATATTAGACAAAGAATCTTTTCTACATTATCCTACAAAAATGGATCTCGCTCGACTGCCTAATGATGAAAAACTAACTCTATGTCGATGGTATTTCAAAGGCAAGTTTGGATTATTTCTTGTTTTGATACTGTTTTAAAAGAGAAACCCTCAGAAACTATAATTTGAGAGTTCTACCTAGCTTGTAGCAGTATATCGCGTAATAAATACTATCAAATTTAATGAGAAATTAATTTTATTTTTATTTTTCTGTAGTGGGCTGCATATTCTTACCATTTGTGTGGGCAGTGAATGCCGTTTGGTTCTTCAGCGATGCATTTACGAAGCCAGCGTTTGAGGAACAGAAACAGATTAAAAGATGTAAGTTAATTTACCAATCTTACTTTACATATTATTCTAACAAGTATGATTCTAACACAAAGATAGTGCACTATTCTGCCTTCTTTAAGTCTCCTTTATACAAAGGTTGTCTGGTAGAGATTGCTTTATAGAGAGAAAATTAATAGGCCATCCAGATCTTCCGTTCCTAACTTCCAATCAATCCTAAATCAGACAATATTATGTAGTTTAATCGTCTGACGCTTCTGACTAAATCGGATGTCCGTTAACACTACATATTGTCCGTCTTAGGATTGATTGTAAGTTGGAAGATCTGGATGCTCCATTATACTGTGCTCGGCCACTCCTGGCAGACGGTGTCACAATTAATTTGCTTACATTTATTATAATTGCGAAGATAACTCTTCTGTTACTTCAGTATATCTATAACAGAAGTAACGGGCATAAATAAATAATTGATAACAGAAAAGATATAAATAAAAGAAGTGTGACACCGTCTGCCAGGAGTGGCCGAGCGCAGTATAGTAGGATCCTGTAATTTTTGTGCAATAAGGAGTTTTTATCTAACTTTCCTAGATGCTAACAAGACACTCTTAATTTCCAGTTGTAATATTATCAGCGGCTGGTGCCCTCGCATGGGCAGCGGTACTAGCAGCCTGGGTGGCCGTGTATCAAACACAGCGCGTGTCCTGGGGCGCTACTGGTGATGCCATATCATTTATAGTGCCGCTTGGAAGGGCATAAGATTAGAGACTGTATACTAGGAGTCTGTACCTTTCTCTTGAAGGTTTTTACACAGAGCGACTGCCATCTGACCTCCGCTACCCAGAAGGGAAACCAGACCCAATCCTAGATTAGTTTACACACAACCTTTGAATTTCTTCGTAGGTGTGTGCAGGTTTCCTCACGATTTCGAAAACATAATTTTGTATGTCGGCTGTTTGTCATCGATCATCTTATAGCGAACGTGATTATAATTGTCAAAATTTACTGTGCATTAAAATCATTTATGAATGTATCAATCTAAACGTAAATATATTTTTTCAAGAAATATTTTAATTTTCTGTATTTCGAGACCTAAAAACCATGTCCCAGTAATTGACCCTGCTATAAAATGTACCTATCTATTTCAGTTTCAATTTCCTTACATTTTTAATATTATAATGGAAGAGCTCCTTTGCGGACATAACAAATAGTGATTATATAATGTAATCTAGAAATGTAAGTTTAATTTATTTTATTAAAATCTATTTTTTGCTATTAAAGAATTTTATTGAAAAATAAAATAATGCAATACTCTAATCTAACTCTAAAGAAGTGAAATAGCGGTTGTAATTGATAAATAAGTACATAACTAATATAAAAGTGTTTCTTTTGCTTTGGAAGGCAAGTGAAAAAAAAGGGTTGATCAACATACATACATACATACATATTATCACGCCTGTATCCCTAATGGGGTAGGCAGAGCGTCAACGACCCAAACAAAGGTCATTCCGCCACGTCTGACAAGTTTTGAGGGTTGTTTAAGATAGATCTATATATAGCTGTAGTGACAGGTGGTCAGCCCATCGCCTAAAATAACAATATACTGAAACCCTCGAATCCCTTAACTGGTTTTTACAGCATGCCCGGGAGGAGATGCAGCTGGCACATTCTACGTTTTTCTATCACTCCCAGTCCAGCATGGAAGTAGATGTTGATCAAAAACTATGAAATTCTCTCTGCTGGACTGCCTTCACAGAGTATTATTTTTTTTTAATCTGTGGTTTATTCACCACCATTTCATTTCTTTCAAATTAATAGTAAACAAATATACACAAAAATTTAAAATTGTATGTATTAAAAATGCCTATAATCAGATCATATAAAGTCCAATATGTATACAAAAAGCCGAGCGTTGTTGTAGAAAAACTACCTTTTCTTTCAAATCCAGATTATGACATGGCGAAATCAATTTATGATTTCTCTGTAAGAGATTTGAACCAGCAGCCAGTGAAATTAGATAAATATAAAGGAAAAGTCTGTATTATAGTAAACATGTGTTCTAAAACAGCGTTTGCTTATTACAATTTCAACTTATTAAATAAGTTATATGGCAAATATCGTAAGGATGGTTAGTATTATTTTGTTGCTACATACATACATAAAATCACGCTTTTATCCTTAATGGGGTAGGCAGAGCAAAAACGACCTAAACTAAGGTCGTTCGGCCACGTCTGATAAGTTTATTTATACTACAGATGATAATTAATATCCCACAGTCAGACGTGGCGGAACGACCTCTGTTTGGGCACGTTTGGGTCGTTGACGCTCTGCCTACCCCATTTATACAGGCGTGATAGTATATGTCCCTAACACCCTGTGTAACATTCTAGGCCTCTGTATCCTCGCATTTCCTTGCAACCAGTTCAATCATCACGATACAAATGAAGACGTAAAGAAGTTTATTAAGCATCATGGCATCAAATTCGATGTTTTTGGGCCGATTAATGTGAACTGTGATGACGCTCATCCACTTTGGAAGTATTTGAAGGTAGATATAGATAGATAGAAGGAACCTTTATTTCATTTCCAACTCGACACTAAACTTATAAAATCGTTTGTCCTAACTGACTGACTGACTGACTGATTCATCAACGCAGAGCCTAAACTACTAAAGCTAGAATCGTGAAACTTAGAGAGCAAGTTCCTCTTATAGCGTAACCTCCCATGCTAAGAAAGGATTTTCGGATTTTCCCCCTTTAAAAGGGTAAAAAGGGGGGTTGAAGTTTGTACCTATGAAAGTCTGTCAATTTTGAAGGTTGGATCTTCAAATTGTTACCCGACTGCCAGGGAAGGGTTATGTTTTTCGCGCGTATCTTGTATGTACCTATATGTATGTAGGTATGTACTGATATTTCTTTATTACCTCGTATCACAAAATAGAGAGGGTTCAGAAAGCCCGCTCCGGCCGTTCTCGAAAATAACTACCTAAACTGGCTAGACTACCTAGGGTTGCTACTGTACTAACTCCGAATTTTGAAATAGAGTAGGTAGGTTAGGTGCTTCATGTTTACACATGTATCTTATTATACCTACATGCCTAAATGGGTAGCAGAGCATTATTTTTTTTCAATGCGTAGCTAACATATCGTGATTATATAATAACAATCGCGCGACAGCCGGACTGAACGCCTAGCCGAGACTGCCCGAGACGGCCTGTAAACGCAACGTCAATGTGTGCGTGAGCAAAATGGCGCTTAGTTCCGAGTGGACCATCTGTCCGGGCGCGCCGCGCGGCCGTATACTTAAGCCTCTATTAGACCATGCGATATCAAGACAGTCTTACTAAGACTTAGCATAGTGTAATAGGACTTAGCAAGTTAGTCTGTCTAATTAGACGATCGAGTGGATTCGGCCGTGCTAACTTGCTTACTTGCTTGACATCGCGTGGTGTAATAAGACTTAGCACGCTTAGACCGCTCGCTCAGTCAGCGCTCATCCGCCGCACAGGAGAGACGTCTGTATTTTGATTATATGGAGTAATTAATTTCAAAAGATGTTCAAAGTTAGCAACTCCTACTCTAAAGAGTCAGATGGTTCCAAAACACTCAATATTTGCATATTTGATAATTTTTCCCGCAGAAGTAAATACTTCTTTACCCATATTCTTCTTTTGTTTTTTTAATATTTATTCATACTAATACTCGCGGTAAGAGCTACGGCAATTTTCTGGTATTTCTAAAGTTTTCCCATGACTCTTACGACATCCGTCGCTGACAGAGTTCGCCTTGCAAATGAGTTAGCATGCGGTATTCAGCACAGTGTAATAGCGAGCTTGTCTAATTAGACTCTTAGACTGTCTTAGTAAGACTGTCTTGAAATCGCATAGTCTAATAGGGGTTTAAGGCAGCTCTGTGATTGAAACTGAGATATTAAATAAGTATCTATGTAGAATCTAAAAATTGGCGCGAGCGAAGCCGCGGGCAAAAGCTAGTAGGTATAATATAACATAACAGCTTAGATTTACTATTCTTTGTTTTTACGGATTTTTCTTTTACAGACTTCAGTGCCCATGGTGGACCCCCCTGTAGGAAGATGCAGAGTAATAGCTGATCCATTCACCAAGTTTTTCATCAGCAAAATTGGAATACCTAACACAAGGTTAAACCAGTTAGAGTCTGTGCGAAAAGAGAACAGGCATGGAATTGTAGGGCGCACATTTGTATTATTAACCCACGGCTGGTTGCGTGGGGTTTATGCCTAGGTTTTTGACCTGATACCTTTAAAAATTTAATGTAGAAGGTTAAGGTTAAAGACCTGGGCATAAACCTCACACGAACATGCGACGGTTAATTAAGGCTTAGCACTCAGGCCGATTTTTTTCGCGCGAATTAAATCCGCAATAATCTGTGATGTATGAAGGTGCACGCACACGCGGAAAAATATCGCGCGAGATTCCACATACAAATTTCCCCCCCCCCGCCCCACTTGAGATTATTTTTCGCGCGAGTGAAATCGCTGTGCGTGCTAAGCCTAAATGAGCGCCCTCAAATTCTATGCCTCTTCTCTTTTCGCACAGACTTTATACCTAGTTTTCATTGTTTACCTTTATTATTTAATCCAATCAGATACAGATACAGACATTTATTTAGGGGGGGGCACTTTCCCCCTAGGACGGTGGTTTTCTGTACTGTAGAGGTTCCATCACAGTACATATTTAGAAGCACAGTACATACTTGTGCGTGCCCCCCCAGATATACTTGTGCCCCGAGAAAAAAAAATTGTAATAAAAAAAAACGTATTCTTAGGTTAGAACCCGGGGCTTCTGAAGGCGAGGCCGAGGCGGTTTTGAATGCACTGTTTGCAAAAGTCGGGAAAGCTGTTGCGAGGGATTATAAAATAGATTTACCTCCGCCCTGGAGCCCGATACTCGGCCGTGTACAAGACCGTGGCATTTCAGACCTGGCCATATGGAGTTGATTTAAAAGACAATTTAAATCAAGTAAAACAGAGAAGAGAAAACATGAAGAATTTTAAACTGTGCACTTGGCCATATGGAGTTGATTTAAAAGACAATACAACGTGTAACATAAAGGGTATATGCATCGAGAAATCTGTGAATCTACCCATGAAACTGAACAACTTTCCCTAAGAAACATAGGTCGAAATACGAAAAAAAAAATGCGAACGACATACAAAATGCATCAGCTGATAGCGTATTTAGTATGGGAAGGCTAATTTTTTTTTCGTATTTCGACCTATGTTCCTTAGGGAAAGTTGTTCAGTTTCATGGGTTTACACATTTCTCGATGCATATACCCTTTCTGTTACACGTTGTATAATAAATCGAGTAAAGTAGGAAAAAAATCATGAAGGATTTTGTTCATTTAATTATTTGAAGGCGGTCAGAAAACTCAGAAAGTGACTTAACGATTTTAAATCTTAAAATTTTTCTTAACAATACGACTCTAAAGCTTTACTCTTTAATACCAAGCTTTATTATTGAGATGTTGAATGCCAGATACGCTTAAGACAAGAATATAATCTGAATCTAGACAAACAAAAATGCGTAAACGACTAAGTATTTAACGAGAAGTAATAATGTTTCTAGAACACAATTTTTGCGGTTAAAACTTCTATCTACTGACGCTTTTACTTTCTACGATTTTCTTTCAAAATGGACTGGTTTCTCATCTTAATCCTAATTATTGACTGGTTATTAATAACAAGGATTAAATAGAAAAATAATTTGATAAATTAAATACAATTTTCAATATAAAATAAAACCTTTTATTTTTAAACATAGTTACTCAACCATACAACGTGTAACAGAAAGGGTATATGCATCGTGAATTGTATGAATCCACCCATGAAACTGAACAACTTTCCCTAAGAAACATAGGTCGAAAAACGAAAAAAAATCGTGACCTTTCATACTAAATGCATCAACTGATAGCGTAGGTATTTAGTAGATAGATAGATAGATAGATAAAACGTTTTATTCACAATTCTACAAAACACATGTACATTTTAAATAGTTTAAGTGCACAAAAATAGTATGAACAAATTAAAATGGTTCTTAAAATATGCACATGTGTGCCGTAGTGATGCGAAAGGGCCAAGGCTCAGTGATATTTTACCCAGAGGGCAACACTGATTTTCAGCCGTCACCCGTGTGAGTGATAAGCGGTTAAACATCCGAACAGAAAAAGCTTTTTGTTTTAATAAACTACCTACGCGTAAAATAAATAAATAATAAATAAAATAATAGTATGGGAAGTCAATTTTTTTTTTTCGTATTTCGACCTATGTTCCTTAGGGAAAGTTGTTCAGTTTCATGTGTAGATTCACACCTTTCTCGATGCATATACCCTTTCTGTTACACGTTGTATACAGGGTGTAAGGGGCAGCGTCCCGTAAACTTGAAGAGCTTTTTATTTTTTAGTATGGCTTCTGTCCGCGAGAGCAATTTTGCAGTGTAAGGGTTGAAAACTGCACAGAAGATCAAAAGAAAAGCTTAGGCCCGTATTTATAATCAGCTCTCAAGAGTGACAGCGAGTTTGAGTCCGTATCAGAAATGTCATTACAGTACAAAATGATCTGTCAAATCCATACTTAATATTGCTCTCAATCTAGAGATCGCTTTATAAATACGAGCCTTAGTCAACAAAATTTAAGGCCCCCTTCCAGAGCTCCCTGTCTGTTTCACTTCGTGGGGATAAAAACGCAAAGCTAATTGCAGATGGCGCCACTGTTGAGTGTTCCAAAAGAGACCAATGAGAAGACACAAAACTGACATTGATATTGATATTGACAGATTACTGACCAATCACAGGAAAAAGGAACACTCAACAGTGGCGCCATTTAGTTCTCAGTTTTTAACCCCATTTATATGAGACAGAAGAGAAAAAAACTGTTTTGTTGACTGACCCCTATCTTTTAGCGGGAAGTTGTCCCTTACAACCTTACGCAACAATATTTTCTTAACCTATCACAATCAATTCAGTTTAGTCACTAAACTAAACCCAAGAAGCTATAAAGTGTGTTAATTTAATTGCGTGCCATAGCTTAGGGGGTGATTCAGTAACGTTAAAGGAGCCCATACAAAAAAAACCAACTCAAAAAATAAAAAAAAACATAAGTCGATAGGTATTTATGATGATTCCCGGAGCTGCACCTACCTCTCGTGCTATAACCAATACCGCTCGGTTACAGCACGAGAGGTAGGCGCAGCTCTTGGAATCATAATAAATACCGGCTTTTGGTTATTTGATTTTTTGAGTTGGTTTTTTATTTTTAAGGGCTCAAGCTAAGCACGCAATTAAATTAACACCCTAAACTTTAGTGGGTTTAGTTTAGTGACTAAACCAACCCACTATACTTTAGTGGGTTTAGTTTAATGACTAAACCAACCCACTATACTTTAGTGGGTTTAGTTTAGTGACTAAACCAACCCACTATACTTTAGTGGGTTTAGTTTAATGACTAAACCAACCCACTATACTTTAGTGGGTTTAGTTTAGTGACTAAACCAACCCACTATACTTTAGTGGGTTTAGTTTAATGACTAAACCAACCCACTATACTTTAGTGGGTTTAGTTTAGTGACTAAACCAACCCACTATACTTTAGTGGGTTTAGTTTAGTGACTAAACCAACCCACTATACTTTAGTGGGTTTAGTTTAATGACTAAACCAACCCACTATACTTTAGTGGGCTTAGTTTAGTGACTAAACCAACCCACTATACTTTAGTGGGTTTAGTTTAATGACTAAACCAACCCACTATACTTTAGTGGGTTTAGTTTAATGACTAAACCAACCCACTATACTTTAGTGGGTTTAGTTTAGTGACTAAACCAACCCACTATACTTTAGTGGGTTTAGTTTAATGAATAAACCAACTCACTATACTTTAGTGGGTTTAGTTTAGTGTCTAAACCAACCCACTATACTTTAGTGGGTTTAGTTTAATGACTAAACCAACCCACTATACTTTAGTGGGTTTAGTTTAGTGACTAAACCAACCCACTATACTTTAGTGGGTTTAGTTTAGTGACTAAACCAACCCACTATATTTTAGTGGGTTTAGTGTGGGGCCAGGGCAAGTCGACAGCAGAGACGTCTAGTGCTAAAATGTCGGTGCGGGCGCCGAGAGCGGTGGCGAGGGACGGGTTAGTACGACCTAGCTCGCCGTGAGCCCATTCCTAGAATGAACACAAAGGTTTTTTCTCAAACATGCATGAAGATAGTCTTATTCCTTATGCAAAATCAATACGCAAACATTGACATTTACGGTTTCTCAAATTAAAAAAAAAAAAAAACTTTTTTTTTCATAGAACTCTTCTTTTTCAAATTTCGAACAACAAAGCGCTCCGTCAAAGTACAAAACGCCATTCCTCCATGCCAAAACTCTACAGCAAAGTCCAAAACGCCATGACTTCATGCCAAAACTTTTTTTTTCTAAGTACACTTGCGTTTAGTTTCAATCATTTGCATTTGTGTTGACCTAGCACTGAGGCTGTTCGCCATAGATTTTTTATTTATGTATTTTCCTGCATTAATTTGAGAAAAGCACTATGTAAGCCTCGGCGGAAATAGCAATTGCCTGACTCGTATTATTGAATTCAATCCCTACTCATCCTTCAATTGCTGGTTTTCCATGCCTCAACAACAAGGTACTATTGTTGCATTGACTTGACATGAGGCATCGTGACCTAGTAAGCTTTTAAAAAAAATATACATACATACATAAAGTCACGCCTTTATCCCTACCCTAATGGAGCGAAAACGACCCAAAGGTCGTTCCGCCACTTTTGACAAGTTTTGAGGGTTATTCCAGATAGATCTGTATATTGCTATAGTGACAGGTTGTCAGCCCATCGCCTAAATTACAATACTAAAACCCTCTTATCCCTTAGCTGATTTTTACAGCATGCCCGGAAGGAGATACAGCTGGCACATTCTATGTTTTTCTGTCACTCCCAGTCCAGCATGGAAGTTCATTCAGTTTACATATAATAAAATATAAAATATGGTTTCACGTTTTTACCTTCACGTATGTGCCAGCTTCAGTAATTAGACGCACCCAAAACAGTTGTGGCTGATCTAAAACAAGGCATACAAAAAATTATCGCTGTGCACATTAATTTATTTTAAGGGGCTACCCTGAGCCAGGTGGCGCCCTCATCAGTCGAAAAATGATTACTCACTGAAAAAGCAATTAATCGAAAATCCGGTAAATCAGATTGAAATAAAAGCAAAGAAGATAATTTAGAACATCATAAAGTTGCAATTCATAGTTCCTGGTAGTAACAGAAGGAAAATTTGCGAAAAACGGCCACTTTTAGCACTTTTGGTATCTGTAAATGCTGTAAACACTGAATCACGAATTTATAGTAGGTAGTTAGGCGAAACATTGATCAATTGATCACCTCATGTCAGTTGTTACGTGGAGAATCAGACTGTTCTGAATTGATTGCCAGGGAGTGTGTACTGTACGTTCCTGATAAATATCTAAGGGGTCGCAGCCATCGACTGCTGATGGATGAGGCAGCGCGCACGGTGGCGCACAGTGCATCGCCGCTTGTGAGTGCAAGGACACAGCTTAATAATCTTTTAAATGCTGCACCAGACTGCGACTTGTTTGCAGACCCGTGGCATAAATTAAAAAGAATATTTTTAAATTTCTGTGAAAATTCCATTAAGTAGTTATTTATTATGATGACGTTGTATTATTATTACTTTAAGTTTGCCAGTGCCTTGGCGTATGCTGTTATACTGTCAAATTATGTTTTCAATAAATAATAATAATAATAATTATAGTGCTAAAAACAAACTTCAGTACCTATTCTTTATAATCTGGTTTACCGGATTTTCGATTCATTACGTTTTCAGTGAGTAATGATTTTTTTAACTGATGAGGGCGCTGGCGGCACCAGAGATCCCCTTAAAGCATTATAACTCGTAAACCAATGAGTATTTTGTGAAAATTCCTTCACATTTATTTTTGTATGGTAACAACAATTGGGTACTTGACTGGGTAGCTTAAAAAATTCAAAACGTTTATACTTAAAACTAATAGCTAAAAATATTGTGGACTTCATTCATCATAAAAAAATGCACGTTTAGATTTAAATAATCAAATTAAAAGTATATAAGTTATTGATTTGATTAGTCAATATTTACTAAAATGTGACGTCATAATTTACTTTTTTCATACAAAAAAGAGTTTTTGACATTTCATAAAAAGTTGCTGATTTGACTAGTTGGAAAGTAGCCAATTCTGACTGATAATTAAAAAAAAGTCATGCTTATTCCCTATTTACCTGGAATAAGTTTAGCTTCTAGATCTAATATCCTCCTAGTTCTAGTCAATAGTGGTCGTCTGTGCAACACTCTTATTGGTGTTTTTTGCTGCAACGTGATTCTTGCGTCCTTGTCTTCCGTATTACGGTACGAGTTGATTTTGTCTATGTCTTGTTCCGTCACTACTGGTTTGGTATCCTGAAATTATTGTAAATATCATCATCATCTTCCTAGCCTTTTTCCCGTATCTCTCGGGGTCGGCTACTTAATCTAGTATGGGGACAACAGCAAACTTAAGTATGTCCTTTAGTCCAGTTGATATTTTCTTCCATGCTGGACTGGGAGCGATAGAAAAACATAGAATGTGCCAGCTGCATCTCCTCCCGGGCATGCTGTAAAAACCAGCTAAGGGATTCGAGGGTTTAAGTGTATTGCAATTTATAGGCGATGGGCTGACAACCTGTCACTATAGCAATATACATTATTATCTGTAATAAACCCTCAAAACTTGTCAGACGTGGCGGAACGACTTTTGTTTAGGTCGTTTTTGCTCTGCCTACCCCTCTAGGGATAAGGGCGTGATTTGTGTGTGTGTGTGTGATATTTTTGGGTAAAATAATTCTGGGTGCTCGAGGGAGGGTTCTATATTCGCTTTAAATACCTCCAAGTTGGTACGGAAGCCTCGGTGAGCGAGTCCGACTCGCACTTGACCGGTTTTTTTTTCTCGCAGTAGTAGCCACTACTTACTTTGTCCTTGTCTTTTAATATTGCTTTTTCCTCCTCTGTGTGCGTGAGTTTTATACATAAAGCTTCATATGTCTTTGTTTTCGTTTCCTCACCTTTCTTTAACAAAGTTAGATCGTCTCTATAAATAATTATGTAGAAATAAATTAGTCAAGACTCTTGTTTGTCTAAAAAATAGCAATGGGGTTAAAAACTGAGAACTAATTGGCGCCACTGTTGAGTGTTCCTTTTTCCTGTGATTGGTCAGTAATCTGTCAATATCAATATCAATGTCAGTTTTGTGTCTTCTCATTGGTCTCTTTTGGAACACTCAACAGTGGCGCCATCTGCAATTAGCTATAAGATGATCCATGCTGTCGGATGGGCATGTAAATAGTCGGTCCTGCGCCTGATTTCTCTCTGGTCGTGTCAGTCAGTCTGTCCCATCAGAATAAGAGATTGAAGGAATAGAGAGTGCACCTGTGTGTTGGGCAAACACTTGGGCACTAAAAACTAGTCCCGCGCAGTTGGCTGATCTCTGGGAGATTGGCCGCCGTCACCGAAAATCGGTTGGGAGGACTATTATATTGCTAAGGTAGCAATTCTTTAATATCAAACAACAGCAACTTCTTTAATATCTTACGTGTAGGACCTACACTGTACTGTAATATTGTATAAACCGATAGATTATAATCTATCTTAGGAAATTTATAATCTAACCTAACCTGCCGATAGTTTATAAACTGACGAGTAAGTTTGTAAACTAACAGTTGTTTTTTTTTTTCTTTCATCCATTATAGGATAGGCAAAGGAACAGAGCCATACAGCCTCGTCTGATTTTTCACATCATCTTGAATTTGTTAATTTTTAAGGCATAAGCCAAGTCTTCAGTATATTATATAATAAAAAAAGGAGAAGACATGGCAATATTGCCTTATGACGTTATTTACTGAAGACTTGGCTACACTGCCTTATCAAAAGAAAATTGAAGACTTGGCTAAATGCCTTAATGATACTAATAGTTGTTACAATTGGGTACTTGACTGGGTAGCTTAAAAAATTCAAAACGTTTATACTTAAAACTAATGGCTAAAAATATTGTGGATTTCATTCATCATTGAAAAAAAAATGCACATTTCGATTTTAACAATCGAATTAAAAGTATATAAGTTATTGATTTGATTAGTCAATATTTACTAAAATGTGACGTCATAACTCACTATTTTCATACAAAAAAGCGTTTTTGACATTTCATAAAAAGTTGCTGATTTGACTAGTTGGAAAGTAGCCAATTTTACGTTGACATAGGTACTTACTTGGTGACATATATCAATTCTTTAACCACCACTTTCCCGCCACTCGACATTTCTTCACAAGCCTTTTTAAGTTCTTCGGCTGTTAATAGCCGGCGAGGATCAGCAACCTAAAATAGCAAGAAGAGAACATAAGCACAATTTCAAGTTCTTTGAAAAAACAAACACATCCATTATACAGGGTGTTAATTTAATTGCGTGCCATAGATTAGGGGGTGTTTCAGTAACGTATAAGGAGCCCATAAAAAAAATCCAACTCAAAAAATCAAATTACCAAAAGCCGGTACTTATTATGATTCCAAGAGCTGCGCCTACCTCTCGTGCTATAACCGAGCGCGCGCGAGTCGCTATCATTGGTCGATGCGACTCGCGCGTCGCGCGGTATTGGTTCCGACTTTTGTTATTTTTATTATTTTTTAAAGTGAAATAAAAACGCGAAGCTAATTGCAGATGGCGCCACTGTTGAGTGTTCCAAAAAAGACCAATGAGAAGACACAAAACTGACATTAATATTGATATTGACAGATTACTGACCAATCACAGGAAAAAGGAACACTCAACAGTGGCGCCATTTAGTTCTCAGTTTTTAACCCCATTAGATTAACACCCTGTATAAATTAGATTCATCAACTTACTGCATTATAATTATTATGAATTCTATAGTACATTGTTAACGAGTGGAGTTGGGAATCGCATTTTCTTCCGAGTTATACATAGTGCTTTATACTACACCTATGAGGAAAATATAATTAAAAATCCTTGTAAAATAAAGAATGATATCACTTACATGAGAAGATATCTTAAGAACATTTGAAGTGTCATCATCCATTCGAACAGAACACAAACAAACAAAATACATAATAAATACAATTACACATTACATCGAAAACACTAAAAACCTTATTTACATTGAATAAGTCAAATAAATCAAAGAACGAAAAAGAATTCGCGCGGACATGTTGATTTTACCATATTTTTTTACTTAAAAATATAAAAGAGGCAAATGAAGCTAAGCACATACTGCCAAAAAATATAAGTGGCCAGTATCATTTTGTGGGCTTCGAGATACAAACTTTTTGTGTTTTGGCATCCGCCTGTTTCTAGTTTTTAAATTATGAATTAAAAAAAAATAAAGGAGGGGAGAAAATACTTTCTCCCCTAGGGGTTCTCTCCCTTTTTTCAAGTAAGAACTAATATAATTTCCGAATAGGTAAAGTATAAATATTATTTCGACCTGTTTTCAGAACAACTTTATTTTTTACTAGCTGGTGCCCGCGACTTCGTTCGCATTGAAGTATGCGAAAGTAATAAATAAGTTTTTAAATCACAGAATTTCACTATCTTGCCCGCTGTAGCTAAAACAAACAATTGCTCAGCGCTACTCACTTGTGACGTGAACATGCAACATACAACTGGCCGAAGCAAAAGCATTTGGATCTTTGATTCATCCCAGCAGCATTAAGAGTTTGACTTTGGGATTTGTTGATGGTCATTGCTAAGCAGAGGCTTTTAGGAAACTGTGTGCCCTTAAATTAGAACGGGAAATTGTTGGAAATGAGTGGAATTCTTAGTATAAAAACAGTTTTTCCCGTTCTACATCCAGTGGGAATCTAAGCATTCCTTACTGATTTTTGTGAGATTTTGTCGTTTTCGAGGCTTTGCTACTTACAATAAAGTAACTTACCTACTTTAAAAACAACAACAAAGCAACAAATAACCAAACCGCAAAGAATAACCCGAAAAAAAAAAATATCAAAATCGGTTAAAAAACAATCGAAATTCAATTTCCTGTCTATCCCCTAAGTCATTTCGTGATTATTTATATCCTTGTTTACTTTCCAGGTAAAACTCTGTCAGATGAAAAAAGTCCCATCAAAATCAGTCCAGTAGTTTCTGAGATTTAATTTCCTGCCTACCCCCTAAGTCATTTCGCGTGATTATTTATATCCTTGTTTACTGTCCAGGTAAAACTGTCAGATAAAAAAGTCCCATCAAAATCAGTCCAGTAGTTTCTGAGATTTAATTTCCTGCCTACCCCCTAAGTCTATTAGCGTGATTATTTATATCCTTGTTTACTGTCCAAGAAAAACTCAGTTAAATGAAAAAAAGTTCCATCAAAATCCGTCCAGTAGTTACTGAGATTTAATTGCCTGCCTACCCCCTAAGTCGATCGGCGTGATTATTTATATCCTGGTTTATTCTCTAGGTCATACTGAGTCAAATAAAAAAAAATCCCATCAAATCGGTCCAGTAGATTCTGAGATTAGCCCAGACAAACAGACTGAAAGACCAGACATACAAAAAATTCAAAAAAAATATTTTTGGGATCTAATTACGTGTAAGAAGCCCCCTCAACGCATTTTTTTTTAAATATTCAATGTACAGAATTCACCTACAATTTTTAACTTTTACAGGGAACGTCCGCGAGCTGATATTGTTCTTAAGGCTTGCTGTTCGCACGAGAGTAGGTATTTTGCGGCGTCCGAGCAGCGCGGGGCATACTTCGCGCACACAGCCCGGCAGTGAACTCGCATGACCCCGGCCGGCGACACAGTATACGAAAATTAGTAGTAGGATAATTATAGATAGCGGGAGGGTCCTCGAACTAACTTTGGAGCACACCCTGGGCACAAGCACGTGCTGTTAAAAAAATTGTGAAAATCAAGATGGCCGCCATACAAAACAAAAAGTCGAATATATCCTTAACGATGAAAGATAGGTAGAAAGTGCTCGAAGAAATATTATAGAGGCCAATAAAGGGCAACTTCCTGTGGTCATGAAAATCCAAGATGGCGGATACAAAATGGCGCCCGAAAAAAAAATGCTCCGATTAGGCTGAAATTTTGCAGGTGGGATGTAGTTGACGTATTGATCCGATATGTTTGGTTCGTTTTCTGATTCCACCATTTTTCAAGATGCCTGATATACAAGGATCTTTTGTATGAAGAATTTTGATTTGGCTCTGGTGTGTAAACGGTTGCTCGTGGGGGGAGCTGTCAATACTATTATTTTTTATTATGTGTTGTTTTATTATTGTTGTTGTACACAATAGAGAATATTCATACAAAATATTATCCGTATCTGAACTTGTTTACAAAAAATATCGTAAATTATAATAACAACAGTGAAAACAGAAATTAAATTGATTAAAAAATCACCGAGATATACCGTCATAAAGCTAGTCTATCTATCTCTCTCTTCGAAACGACATTTTATATGGAAGTAGTATGGCGGTCCTGTTATGTGAGGATCTCTCTTTTTAACCAACGACTTTAAAACATAAACTCGCGCACGAAGGGTTCCATACCATCATTTTATAAAAATGGCAAAAAAAAACATGTCTGTTGTCTGACTCGCACTTGACCAGTTTTTAGTATTTGTTGTTATAGCGGCAACAGAACTACATTATCTGCGAAAATTTCAACTCTAGCTATCACGGTTCATGAGATACAGCCTGGTGACAGACGGACGGACGGACAGACAGATAGCGAAGTCTCAGTAATAGGGTCCCCTTTGGGTACGGATCCTAAAAACTAAATGTGCAACTTACTGCATAAGTTTGGCAAGCGGCTCAAATATGATTTCCTGGACTGAAGATTCCATCATACGTCTTCCAGAAACCAACCACGGAGTTTGTGGTAACTCACGGGACAACTTTATGTATCTGGAAAATAATACATACATACATATAATCACGCCTTTATCCCTAATGTGGTAGGCAGAGCGTAAAAGACCTAAACATAGGTTGTTCCGCCACGTCTGACAAATTTTGAGGGTTATTCCAGATGGATCTGTATATTGCTATAGTGACAGGTTGTCAGCCCATCGCCTAAATTACAATACTGAAACCCTCGAAACCCTTAGCTGACTTTTACAGCATGCCCGGGTTTTTCTCTCACTCCCAGTCCAGCATGGAAGTAAAAAATCCAAACAGTAAAATATATTTTTTTAAAGAAAAGTTTGTAAGAAATATGTGTGTAGGTAATGTGTATGGATGTTTGTTACATTACTAATTCTAACTTAGTTAGATTGACTATGGCCTGAAAACACACAAATATCATTTTTCGCAGGAAAATAAGCTTCAAAACCTTACCTGCCTCCTAAATAATGCGGCACATGAGTACAAGCCACGCTGGCACAATGCGCTGCCGACTGTACTCCAGGTGCTGGTTTCCAATCCAGTTTCTGCAGCGCTTCAAACGTCGCACCGTCTAACGCTTGTTCCACTGAACGTCGGGTCAGTTCTACTGTAAAGCGCTTTCTTTGCTGACGGCGTGATTCGAAGAGGTCTGGTGAGAGGACTTTGACTATTTCTAGCTCCTGAAAATATGTTGGTGTATCAACATACCTAGGATGTCCGTCTTCTTCTTAGCGAGTGGATTTTCGAGTCGAACAACGACCCGATAAACCTTGGTGTCAGAGTTTTCAAACCGCCTAGTAGCACAGCTATAGGCCTCTGACATGGTTTCAGTATCGACCACTATCAAAGACAGCGACCGGGACCGACGGCTTTACGTGCCCTCCGAAGCACGGAATCTTTTTTCTTTTCGGACAATCAGGTGATTCAGCCTGCAATGTCCTAACCAAACTGGGGAAAACCTCACAAAGTGATAAATTGTCAAATATCAACTTTGTGTTCCCCCCTGGGAATCGAACCCAGGACCTCCGGATCGTAAGCCCACAGCTTAGACCACTAGACCACAGAGGCAGTTGTAGGATGTCCGTGAAACTGAATAACTTCCTCCAAAGTTAAAAAGTAAACTTTTAGCAACAGAGTTGATAATGAATTTTGTATGGAAGGTCAAGTATTCATATATAACTCGTGCACTTAAAGAAACGATTTATAAATGGCCGCCGCTCGCATGCGTTCTCGCTCACTCTCTATTAGGTAGAGCGAGAACGCATGCGAGGTGGACCAATCACGAAGCGAGCGGACGCCATTTTTAAATCGTTTCTTTAAACGCACGACTTATAATTATGATGTTTAGAAAAACTTAATCAGTTTCATGGGCATATTTACATCTCCCAGGAGGGTAGTCTATTTTTGGAGCATGTTTTAGAATTAGAAATAAGAAAATTAACTATAAATATTATAATATTCTATATTATATACATACATATAATCACGCCTTTATCCCTAATGGGGTAGGCGGAGCGTAAACGACCTAAACAAAAGATGTTCCGCCACGTCTGACAAGTTTTGAGGGTTATTCCAGATAGATCTTTCTGTATATTGCTATAGTGACAGGTTGTCAGCCCATCGCCTAAATTACAATACTGAAACCCATGAATCCCTTAGCTGTTTTTTACAGCATGCCCGGGAGGAGATGCAGCTGGCACATTCTATGTTTTTCTATTACTCCCAGACCAGCATGGAAGTAAGTAAGTCTAATATAATCATAACCAAAACTCACTTGTAAATCATCAGGGTACTCCATGACCACAGTAATGAGCAGTGGTGAGGTAGTCCCCGAGGTAAGCGTCTTGTTAATGTGGGACTCTAATTTGACCCCAAATGACCACTTCCATGCTTCCTTTAATGGTGTAAGAGTGTCTGAAGAAAAACAAGCTTATTAAATCATATTACAGAATGCTATTTCTCTAGCCTAGGTCTGCTGGAAGAGATTTCTTTTTAGAAATAAGCTGTACCTGTTGTGTCTTGATTTTATATGTATTATCCTTTGTATTTTATTGCGTACAATAAACTGTTAAATAAATAAATACTTTTAGCATCAATCTATCTACAAAATATTTGATTCAATCAAATTCTTTTCAGAGCTGAAAAGAGTTTAATATATATTATTAAATTAATATAATCTACAAAAGTAAGTGCACATTATTCCAGGTTTTAAGTGCAGCCAACTCCAACTGTAAAAATACAGTTATTTAGCACATTCGGATATTATGCCATAGCTTAGAGGGTGTTTCAGTAACGTAAAAGGCCTATAAAAAATAAATAAACTCATCAAATAAAAAAAATCAAAAGTTGGTAGGTATTTATAATGATTCCCAGAGCTGCGCCTAGCTCTCGTGCTATAACCAAAACCACGCGACGTGCGAGTCTTGATTCTTGGTCCTAGCGCGAGTCGCATCGACCAATGAGTTATAGCGCGAGAGATGACGCAGCTCTTGATATCATAATAAATTAAATCTTATTTTGATTTATTGAGTTGGTTTTTGGTTTTGTTATACTTTTATGGGCTCCTTATACTTACTTTTAACTTACGTTACTGATTAAATTAACACCCTGTACATAATACATACTTGTATCATAATCTGGTAAAGAATTCTTCAAGTGTAATGTAATAGCTTTTTCTCTGACTAATGTGGCGATTGGCGCAGATAGAGCGCACGCAAAACTGTCACAGTCATATCTGAAACAAATAGGGTTATCTAAAACCAGGTATAACATGGGGTAAAATTAGTTAACTTAAAGTAAGTAAAAACCCTGACACCAGGGTTCATCAGGTAGATCGTCTCGAAACCCACTCGACAAGAGAGAAAGTAAAAATTTGTTGATCAAACTTTAGTCAACTCAATTTCTGTAATGACTCAGTCAAGATGTCAGATTATTGCCAGAAAGTTTTGAAGAAGTCAATGCTGAATCTGCTGATATTTTACAAAATAAACAAACGTTTTTTTTTATGTTCCGTCACGAAATTTTGTTAACAACCCTCAGATTCGGATTCAGCATCCCAAAAATGATAATAATTGTGACTTCACTTCTTCAAAACATTCTCACAGTCTAAAGGGCCCGAACGTATCTTGACTTGGCTGAGTCATAAGGACATAGGTACAAAATACGACAAAATAAAATGGGGCCTCCCATTTCGTAGCCTCCTATTTAAAAAGACAAGCATCTAGCACCATTTTTAGGGAGGAAAGGCCAATTTTAATTTTCATATTTTTTATGTGTTCCTTGGGGAAAGTTGTACAGTTTCAACTGCCTCCGTGGTCTAGCGGTCTGAGCCATGGGCTCATGACCCGGAGGTCCCGGGTTCAATTCCCGGCGGGGGACAACGACTTTGTGTTGTTGTTTCTAGTTTAGTTAGGACATTGCAGGCTGATCACCTGATTGTCCGAAAAGTAAGATGATCCATGCTGTCGGATGGGCATGTAAATAGTCGGTTGATTTCTCTCTGGTCGTGTCAGTCAGTCTGTCCCATCAGAATAAGAGATTGAAGGAATAGAGAGTGCACTTGTGTGTTGCGCAAACACTTGGGCACTAAAAACTAGTCCTGCGCAGTTGGCTGATCTCTGGGAGATTGGCCGCCATCACCGAAAATCGGTGGGAGGACAGTTTCAAGGATACTTTCACACCCTAAAGTTTGTCGGCAATTTTTTAACTCCCGGTATATTTACCCCTTTTTATCCAGTAGTTCTTTCACAGCATCAAATGACTGCGGCCATGTTGATTCCTGCAGAATTCCTAGACAACTTAAACAGATCTCAGTTTTCTTTCGTTTTGCAGGAGGAGGGCCATCTCCATTACTGTTATGCTCTCCTGGTACTTCTGTAGAACCATTTTCTTCTGTTTTAATTTCTATATTAGTATTTGTTTGGTTAGTATCAGTTTTTAAGTTGTTTTGCTCTTCTTCTGAAGATTTTTCATTGCCATCGACGTCTGTGATGTCTTCTACAGCTTTATTCTGGTTATTAGAAGTCTCTGGATTATTTGTATCGTCATTTGGCGCGTCTAGATACTAGAACAAGTTTTTTTTTGAGGTTAGGATAATAAACTTTTTCGTATGCAATATTTATTGTAAAATAGCCAAATGATAAATTACTTTTGTGATTTATGTGTTATGCAGGTCAAGTTATTAGTTTAATAAGCATAAGCCATTGGTTTAATAAGCAAGATTCATGATAAATTCTTAGAAATAAAGAAAACATACTTTGCTAATGTACTCCTCGGAGTTCCTATAAGCATTAGGGTTTTTCACGCCTATGTAACGGATACAACACGCAATGCAGCATCCTAGCTCCTTGCAGAGTTTAATTACTGCTTTTTGATCCATCTTTCATTTATTTTCACGATAAAATCGAGCAAAACAAGCGACCGGGCACACAAAACTGGACTCCACAACGCCCACAGACAACGCCACACCACAACGCACGCACGCTTTGACATTGTTTTTTTTAAGATTCTCCCATGTAAGGGAAGGCAAAGAGCGTGAACCCATGCAGCCTAGTCTTCAGTTGTCTTTTTCTTGACTTGCCTTAACCTACGTAAACCTAAAAGTCATTAGAATGCACCGGTGATTCACATTCCATTACTCAATAGACTTTTAGGAGATAACAATCCGAATCGTACGGTAGCGCCTCCCTTTGCTTCTTACTCCCGCCATATTATACCTCGTCAGCAGATCATTATAGTTAAATCCACCACATTAATACAACAAACACTGCAAGGAACTAATTTATAAGAGCGAGTAACAAAGCCCGTCAGATTTTTCACGCTCCCCGCGCAAAACCCCAACCTTACCTAACCTAACCTTAATCTAGAACTCATTAGATTGCGGGTGTGATGTGAATGCTCTCTGATGATTTACGCGGGAGTGTGGAGTCGAACCATATAGGAGATGTGTACCTACTCATTTCTCACTTTCACCACATTGTCTTTCACGACCGGCACATTATTATGCTAATTCCACTACACTATCACAATAATAGCCGCGAAAAACTAAATTAGAAAGCCAGAAACTCGTCCTACGTGTGATTCGTTACGATTCCCGCGCAAAACCCCTCCTAAATAAAACCAAGAAATTATAAGGCCTATTTACACGCTATTAGTGTTTAGTAGAGTAATTTAGTACAACTTGAAAGGCAAGTGCTTTAGTGCTTTAGTGCGCTGCGAGTGAACGTTTACATGCTTCTAGTAGAGTATCATTTCGACGCCACAATGAACGCGCAACGACGTCGCCAAATACGCACTATTCTACGGAAAATGCTAATTATAGTAATGGAGCAAATAGAAGACGACATTTTATACGAAATATTAATACAAATAATTTATACAAATTTAAAAGTTGTATGTTCCGACCATTTAGCCATTTTTAAAACACACGCGTTTCACGTCACTTGTGCACTCTACTAAAGATTTTACTAAATTTCGTGTTTACACACAACCAGTGAAGCGCCGAGTGACGCGCGAGGGGTGCGCGGGGGTTGCGCGGGCGCGGGAGGGGTATCACTTGAAACAAAAATAGAAAGCGATTCTATTTGATTCAACTTGAAAGACAACTAAAGAGCTACTAAAGCGAGTATAACTGAACTAAAGCTAGTAACGTTTACACGTTTCAACTAAAGCACCCTCCTAAAGCACTCTACTAAACACTAATAGCGTGTAAATCGGCCTTTAAGACAAGAAGACAAATAAAAAAGATGGCTGGCTGTCAAATCTGCCTGTTTATGTAATTTTGTTTTCAAAGAAAATTCTAAATTTTAGAACAGGTCAAATCATCTATTATAGTAAATTCGGCTTTATTTACAAACATGGGGACAGTACACGCCAAGGTAACTGTTAATTTACAAGTCCTGTTAAGAGGTTATATCAAAATTCCTCTTCGAAATGTTCTTACTTGAATAAAAATCCATCTTGAGAATATTATCGGTAAAAGTAATATAGGTACCTAAATGCTCTCAGAAACTCATCATCGAATGCTGCATTGAAAATTATCCATTCAATAATTATTCATTAGATTAACATTTTATTCTTGAACTTTGTAGGTACCAATCAATGTTTGTAGGTAAAGGTAACCAATTTCTTTACAGGCGAAAGATTAGGCCTTTTCGTGCGTTTGGTTTGGAAGGGACATTAATTTGATACAATTTTTAAATCAAAAATTCACGGCAACTATTGTAAAACCAATATATTCTGTGGTACCTAAAACAGAACCTTGTCAGGTTCTATAAAAACCATTAGTAACTGAAAACAAAACTTCCATTTAAAGATTTTTAATAAACTTATTTTTTTCTGAGATAAGATAAGATACGTTTTTTTTTTCCCAGGCAGGTGGAGCCAGAGACAGCATGGAGATGGGGGGTGTGATGAATCTGAACGAGCCCCTCCACCTGGACGATGAGCCCATGCCCAAAGCTCAGATCAAGCTCAACGGAGTCAGGGTAGGCGTGTTGACTGTGTGGCTAAAAAAATTCAAAATGTTTATACCTTAAAACTGATGGCTAAAATACTGTGGATCTCATTCATCATTTAATGAACAAATGCATATTTCGATTTAATAATAAAGTTAAAAATATATAAGTTATTGATTTGAGTAGTCAATATTTACAAGCCAGTGACGTCATAAGCCTGTATTTTAATACAAAAAATCGTTTTTGACATTTCATAAAAAGTTGCTGATTTGACTAGTAGGCATCATCATCATCATCAGCCACTAACTAATCCATAATTTGAAAATATCTGGTTACTTTATTGAGGGTATTAATTAGCCATAGCAAAGGCTTTTAGCTCATTAATCTTTTCTGGTAAATCTTTTTTTTAAACCTAAATCCAGAATCTTGAATGATACCAAATCCTGAAAGTTTGTCACATTTTAATAATAAATAATGATAAAAGAATTTGTCAGTTTGTCACATTTTGTGCCAATTAAAAATTTGCAAAAATTATAAAGCACAAATCGCTTTAAAAAACGGAAAATTTAAATAAATTGTAGGTACCCTTTTATTTCCCAGGCTCGAGTGGATCGGGTTCATGTATCAGGGCTCGTGCGGACTAAAGACGACATTCTCAAGTCCACTGTGGATGACCTCTTTCATGCTACCGACTTTGAGGATGTCATATTCCGCGCGCACAGGGTAAGTTGTAGAGGGCTATTTTTAGTATTTAACAACGAAATTAAACAACATGAAATAAAAACGTGGGGATCTCATTGAGGTGTACAAAATCCTATCTGGGAAATATAATTGCCCAGGTCTACAAGATATTCTAAATAAGAGCACTGTGCATAGAAGTAGGCATAAGAATAATGCACAACTTGCAAGGACAAGATCCAGTACAAATGTTGGCTACCACACCCTCAACAACAGAGTCATTAATACTTGGAACAGTCGCCCTCAAGAAATCGTCGATGCTCCCTCCACAAACACTTTTAAAAATAGACTTGACAAGTGGTTAATTAATAACAAAATTTAAAATACAATGTGAAGGACTTTTAAGTGAATCATAAATAATGGACTTAAATTAAATATTAGCGCACACACCAGCTGCGGATATAGCCACATCAGCAATTCTGCTGCTCGGCTATTATTAAATAATAATAATAATAATATAAAAATCTAGAAACCAAAAAACTATATGAAAGGGGATGTAACATTTTAGTATGGAGCCTGGCATAGTGTGAATGCAGACCCTAATATTTTTGTGGCATGATAAAACCTAAACTATTCGATTTTACACTCAAATAGAAAGCAAAAGTATCCTTTGTGTTATTATGTAGGTAGGTATGTTTATCTCATGCGAATGTTACTCTTTCGCGTATGCGTATTTTGGATCGAGCGATTCAAAAAGATGGCTCCTGGACTTCAAGGATCAGCGGGAGTCATTCATGATGACGCCACGCTCAAAGTTGTACTCAAAAATCTATTTCGAACGTTACTCAGACTTAACACTGCCCTTTGACCATGTACACCACAGTACAAACCTTCAATTTCGCAGGTCCGTCGTGCGTTAGACTCCATGGGCTGTTTCCGCGACATCGGAGTCTTCATCGACGTCTCTTCCGGCCCTGGGTCCACACCTGAAGGACTTGAGGTAAAAAAAAATTGTACTAATTTAAGGAGTTAGGTGTGTGGAGTTCCGCAAGGGTATTTACTAGGCCCACTGCTTTAAGTACTAGCTTTTTGCGCCGCAGTTTCAACAGTGACTTCAAGTTTTCCCAAGGGAATCTGATATTTTCCCGCGGTACTTCCGCGGTGTACTTCCTTCCATGCTGGACTGGGAGTGAGAGAAAAACATAGAATGTGCCAGCTGCATATCCTCCCGGGCATGCTGTACAAGTCAGCTAAGGGCTTCGAGGGTTTCAGTATTGTAATTTAGGCGATGGGCTGACAACCTGTCACTATAGCAATATATACAGATCCATCTGGAATAACCCTCAAAATTTGTCAGACGTGGCGGAACGACCTATGTTTAGGTCGTTTACGCTCTGCCTACCCCATTAGGGATAAAGGCGTGATTATACGTATGTATGTATGTAAAATGTACTCGGGGTGAACATAACATAGCTGGGTGATTTTCGAAATTCGTCCACTAGTTTTTGAGTTTATTCGTTACATCATACATGCATACAAAAATACAAATCATTCCTCTTAATAATATTAGAAAATATTTGATTTTCTTCATCGACATGTCTCCAGGCCCTGGTTCCACCCCTGAAAGACTCGGGGTATTAAAAATCTGTACTTATTTTATGAATTAGCTGTGTGGAGTCCCGCAAGGGCCTTTACTAGGCCCACTACTATTTTAAATCTAGCTTTTTGCACCGCAGTTTCTACAGCGTTTTAAGAAGTTTTCCCATGGGAATCAGATATTTTCCTGCGGTAAAAAATAGCCTATGTATACAGGGTGAAAATAGCTTATTAATGGTGAAAGAATTTTTGAAATAGGTCCAATAGTTTTTGAATTTGTTCCTTACAAACATACATGCAAAAATACACTTTTTTCCGCTTTAGTATTTAGATTTAAATTTCTTCAGCCCTGTTTCCACACCTAAAAGAGGTATTGTTTTAAAAACACTAGTTTAATGAGTTACCTTTGTGGAGTTCCCCAAGGCTCTTTAATAGAATCACTACTTTAAAAAGTATTTCAATTTCGGCCATCTTTTTTTGTTGTATGCAACAGGTGACCTTCCAAGTGAAAGAGTTGTCTCGAGTGGTGGGAGGCATCAATACCACGGTCAGCGAGAATGAAGGCAACCTTGTCCTCGGTAAGAAATTAGCTTAGAATGATATCATGTTATAGCTCGTGGTCTCTGCCTCCGTGGTCTAGTGGTCTGAGCCATTGGCTCTCGATCCGGAGGTCCTGGGTTCGATTCCCAGGGGGGGGGGGGGGGGACACAAAGTTGAAATTTGTTAATTTATCACTTTGTGAGATTTTCCCCAGTTTGGTTAGGACATTGCAGGCTGAATCACCTGATTGTCCGAAAAGAAAAAGGATTCCGTGCTTCGGAGGGCACGTTAAGCCGTCGGTCCCGGTCGCTGTCATTGATAGAGGTCGTTAGGTACACAAACCATGTCAGAGGCCTATTAGCTGTGCTATTAGGCGGTTTAAAAAACTCTGACACCAGGGTTCTTCGGGTCGATAGACTTGATACCCATACGAC